>JAUJYZ010001110.1:20000-67500 GCA_033675265.1 Actinostola sp. cb2023 | reverse complement strand
TGTTAGGTCATCATGTTATTAGCAATGGAATAAACGAGTGAGTGAGTGAGTGAATGAATGAATGAATGGATTATAAACAAATAAATAAACAATACTTTCTCAGTGTTAGGTCATGTTATTAGCAATGGAATAAACGAGTGAGTGAGTGAATGAATGAATGAATGGATTATAAACAAATAAATAAACAATACTTTCTCAGTGTTAGGTCATGTTATTAGCAATGGAATAAACGAGTGAGTGAGTGAATGAATGAATGAATGGATTATAAACAAATAAAATAAACAATACTTTCTCAGTGTTAGGTCATGTTATTAGCAATGGAATAAACGAGTGAGTGAGTGAATGAATGAATGAATGGATTATAAACAAATAAATAAATGGTTGAATGAAATGATGGAATGCACAAATGAATAAACAAACAAAGGAATGAATGGATTAAAAAAAAAACATGAATGAATGAATGGATGGTATAGATGGATGGAGTGGGTTGATGGAATGATCAAAGAATTGATGATCAGAATCAGTGGATGGAAGAACAGATGGACAGATGAATAACTTTATTATAGACCCTATGCAATACTGGTAGAATCGTAAAATCTGATTTCCTTTGTTATTGGGAAGATATTACAGCAATATCTGACCATCTCTTTGAAGAGAGGGTTTTCAATAATGAACATACCAAATTTTAGGGCTGTACTATGCAATCTTGAAAAGTTATAGTGATTTGAAATTACATAGATTTGTACCAGAAACCGGACTTTGGCCCTAGATGCCTCGTTTCCATGTATTTTGCACCTTTCAAACGCTTATTACTTGATGATGGTTTCATTTTTATTAATGCACTTTTGGGGGTAAATACTAAACTGTCGATGGTCTTTCAATCTATTACTTTACCTTTACTTAACTCGTTATTCTTTCAGTTTTTGCAAATTTATGCAAAGTACAGAAATCGAGTATTGCATAGGGTCTATATAGTCAAGTTATTTAATCCACACACTCTGATTGGGTGTAAACTGCTTTATGAGAGAACGGAGCACGGTTTGATGACGCTATTTTTTGACAGTTTTATTTCTGTTGGAAAAAGACCAAAATTCTGAAGAAAACAAACCCAATGCATGCTTGATGGCATAACTGGCATCAGCAGCACACAAACTTCACTTGCTAAAATTTTATTCAAAAACACAACAGAATCCTCAAATTTCTTGTTCTTTTTTTATCCAAAATCTTAATAGAATAAAGGAAATAGAACAGCTTCAACCGTGCTCCGGTAAGTAATAAAGCACTTAGGAAGTGCCGAGAGCACTTGTGTTTCTCCTTACACTTCGTTCATGCTCTCGTCACAGGCTTACCAAGCTCGAGGTGGGGTTCCTGTGTTAGTTGGTTGGGGTTCCTGTGGTGAGCTCTGTTCGCTAAACCATGTGAATTTGCCATTTTTAGGTTGAAATGTTCAAGGGTTTTCAGGAGGTTTTAGTTTCCAATAAAGTGTCAAAACAAACTTTATTCATCCTTCTTTTCAGCTGTGTGTGTCGTTTCTTTGTACAAGGTGTTTTACTATGGTGTAGGTCAGAGGCAATTTCGACAAAAAATGCATTCTTGACATTTCAATGGGACAGCACTTTGTGCAGATCCCTAGGAGAAAGCTAAAATAATTTTTCAAAAAATTATTCCCATCACTTATTTCACATGGATCGACCTCAAATTTGGCCAGGGCATAGGTTAATCATCGGTCTTTCGTATCCCCGAAGTAGATGAGTAAGAGCTTTGAAAAAACAGTGAATTTTGGCAAGAATATGGACCAAGGTAGTGTTCGGATGGCTCGAAGTTGCATGCCTTGTGTAAATTTACCTATACGATGCACGTGAAACCCACCACCAGGAAATGTCAAATAACTCGCTTAAAACACCTCGTATGAAGAAACAACACACACAGCTGAAAAGAAGGATGTATAAAGTTTGTTTTGACACTTTATTGGAAACTAAAACCTCCTGAAAACCCTTGAACATTTCAACCTAAAAATGGCAAATTCACATGGTTTAGCGAACAGAACATACCACAGGAACCCCAACCAACCAACACAGGAACCCCACCTCGAGCTTGGTAAGCCTGTGGTATCGTCACTTCCTGCATGCATGTTTTATTACTGAAAGCAGTTCTATTTGTTAAATATTGACATAAATTTATACTGTCTTTATATTTAGTCTTAATGTCAGCTAGCTAGATGAAGAGCCACGTATGTACCTCATGGATAAGCTAAATTAAAGTCGTTATTACTAAATTAATTATATTATTCGTTATTATTATTATTATTATTATTATTATTATTATTATTTATTATTATTATTATTATTATTATTATTATTATTATTATTATTATTATTGTTGTTGTTGTTATTATTATTATTATTATTATTATTATTATTATTATTATTATTATTTGTGTTCTAATATCATCACGCCAGGATTATAAATAATTTTTACATATGTAAGATATACATTTTATTTAGTTTGATAAACGTTTTATTATTATCATTCGATCATCATCGATCGATTATTATTATTATTATTATTATTATTTTTATTTAGTTTGATAATTATTCATTATCATCATCGATTCATTATATTATTATTATCTTATTATTATTATTATTTTATTATTATTATTATTATTATTATTATTATTATTATTATTATTATTATTATTATTATTATTATTATTATTATTATTATTATTATTATTATTATTATTATTATTATTATTATTATTATTACTATTACTATTATTACTATTACTATTATTACTTACTTGTCTGGCATACTTAGAGGTTCTGCAGTAGTTCTCTCTTCCAGCTCCTTGATTAGCCCCTTCTTCCAATAAAGCCTTTTGACTTGCCAGCATCCAAGGCCAAATGCTGTCAAAGGAATTCCCAATAGTAACAAGTGCGTTTTGGACTCTTTCTCTGTCTTGTTCTTAGACAAAGTTGTGAAGAGAAATTTCCTCATGCCATTGTTGGAGGAACCTTTATTGGGATGAAACATACATGTACATACATAAACTTTATTAATGTGCCACAAAGCTTCTATAGCATACTGTGGACACTAATCAGGACACTTAATTTAAATAATATGTACAATGAAAAAGATTCAAGAACAAGATCTTTAGTTATTATTCAACAGATTGTTGTTGGACAATATATTCATAGATTGTCTGATAGATGGATGATTGATTGACTGATGGATGGATAATGATTGCCTGCTTGATTGATTGATTCATACAATGTAGATTCTCTGATAGATGGATGATTGACTGATGGATGGATAATGATTGCCTGCTTGATTGATTGATTCATAGATTGTCTGATAGATGATTGATTGACTGATGGATGGATGGATAATGATTATTGCCTGCTTGATTGATTGATTCATAGATTGTCTGATAGATGGATGATTGATTGACTGATGGATGGATAATGATTGCCTGCTTGATTGATTGATTCATAGATTGTCTGATAGATGGATGATTGATTGACTGATGGATGGATAATGATGATTGCCTGCTTGATTGATTGATTCATAGATTGTCTGATAGATGGATGATTGATTGACTGATGGATGGATAATTTATACTAGTCACCTCACTCCTTTGACGAGTCCCGCTAATTTTCTATATTTGTCTATATTCTTCTATATATATTTTCTATATTTTTTATTTTCTATATTTTCTTACTCACTTGTAAAGAGCATTGAGATTTATATGCAATGCGCTTTTTCAAGAATTAAATTATTATTATATTATAATGATTGCCTGCTTGATTGATTGATTCATAATATACATGTGTAGATTGTCTGATAGATGGATGATTGATTGACTGATGGATGGATAATGATTGCCTGCTTGATTGATTGATTCATAGATTGTCTGATAGATGGATGATTGATTGACTGATGGATGGATAATGATTGCTTGCTTGATTGATTGACAGATTGATTTATTCAATGTAGATGTAGATGTAGATGCATGATTACTTGATTTCACGATTGATTGATGAATTATTTGATTGATGGGTTGATTGATAAATACATGTAGATTGCCTGATTGATGGATGGATGGAATGATTACTTAATTGATGAACTGATTGATTTATTACTTGATTGATTGATTGATTTAATGATGTTTGATGTACATGTACTACTTTATACTGTCTACTTTGTAATTACTCCTGCCCAGGCCTAAGGCCAGGCACGAGTCTAAGATTGGAGACCGTATTTTTTGTTGTTGGTGAGAGTCATGATTTGGAAGGAGACAAGAAGTCTGACCACAAGAGATATTACAAATCACAAACCAATCAGGAGGCACCGGAGGTCAAGGGGCAAGTTCAGCCATCAAATTAGTTGATATACATGTAACTATAATCTTTATCTCAGATCTAAACATAGAGAAATGTTTAAGCAGTTAATACACCTACATGTACGATGACTAAGCACAATTTGCAATCGAGTGGGACTGGGAACGAGACCACTAAAAGCTGATCTATGAGGTTTTATCGACAGTCAACCTGCAGACTTGCTTCACAAACCTTGTTCGGGGAAGGTTATGTCGTCTTGCGATCGCGAGAAAAAACGATTTGAAGGAAGTATGTCTAATAGTAATACGCTTATCTGCACACGCCGTTAATAGCGGTAGACCAAGGTCGTTCCGCGGACTCAAAATCGTATCTGAAAAATCTGAAAAAATCCTATCAAAATCTTATGAAATATAATTGCACCTTTTCAATAGAATACTCTCTGCTCGATAGCACATGGAGGGCAGTGTTTGCCCCTCAGTCGAAGGTAAATAATGAGATTCAAGGACTTTTTAACAGCTGTCATTGAAAGCTTATTCAGCGAAATAATGTGTTATTCCCGGATCACACGACTACAACTACAAAAAATAACAAATATCTAAATAATCTTAGAACTACGCTCACATACCAACAAATCGATTACATCCAGCGCTCAAAATCTTCAACATTTTCAACCATGCAGTTCGATTCCGAATATTAAAAGTTGTCTAAATGATCGACAGGCTGAGCCCGCGATACACAAATTGACAAGTCCGTTGGAAGAGTCTATTTGGGCTCCCTGTGCTTGAACCAAGATGGCGGCCAATATGGAACGAATTCAACAGCAAATTCAAACAGAAGTCGAAAAGTTTAAAGGATTTCAAAAAGGTAAATGAGTAAAGCGTTAGACTTAGAACTTATAAAGCATGGTGTTTGCTTTAATTGTGGTTTTGTGTCCATTTTTCTTAGATTTACAGAAGTCTGTAGTGACAAGACAGCAACTAGATGCCCAGCTTGCAGAGAATCATGTCGTCAAAGAGGTATTATTTTCGACTTTTAAATAATCAACTAACATCACATAAAACAGTAGAAGTATTAACTTAAGTGTTATAAATTAATGTGGTTTGTTTTGACGATTACGGGGGTCGTTTTTGCTGAATGAATTGACAACTGCATCAGAAGACAGAAGGTGCAACTTTGGTGTCATTGCTGGATTTGCTGGATTGCACGTGACGTCATGGCGGCCATGTTACTTATTTTATATTATATTTAATTTAATTTTTTACGTTGGTTCCCGAAAACAAAGCATTCATCATTAGCTTCTCTTGTTTGTACACCAACATGACCTCTGTGCCTTTGTACTATCTCCAGGCATTGATTGCAAACCAGCAATAGTGATACTCATACACAATATATATACTTGGTGACAGCACTTGCCTATCGACCCTATCAGAATTACCTGGCAAGCATGCTTGCAAGCATTTTTCCTGTTAAATAATGGTGTATTCTCCATTGATTGAGGACACCATCTAGACCTCCCTCCCTCTCCCTCTCCCTCTCCCTCTCCCTCTCCCTCTCCCTCTCCCTCTCCCTCTCCCTCTCCCTCTCCCTCTCCCTCTCCCTCTCCCTCTCCCTCTCCCTCTCCCTCTCCCTCTCCCTCTCCCTCTCCCTCTCCCTCTCCCCCTCCCTCTCCCCATCCCTCTCCCCTCTCTCTCTTAATCTATCATTGATCTAATATTATCAAGAAGATTATATGTGATAATAAGATATCTTTATTATATTTTTTGTCAAAGAACGCACGAAATATGCACAAGAACGCGCGAAATATGGGACCATATTTTGGGTAGTTACTTCAAACTGGCTTTCCAATCATTCACGCAGAATCGTGTGATGAAAATTAACCAATCAGCGTGCGAGAAATTGACAGTTTTGGCTAGCGCGCGCTCGTACAGAAATTTCACTGTAATTTGTTGTTTTCTTTCACCAAAATAGCTAGTTTCTTTGACAAAATATATAATAAACAACTTATTAGTCGGTTAAGCATCTAATACGGCTGTGAATTTTTACTCGTCATGTATTTTGGCTCGCCTAAAGGCTCGCCAAAATACCAAATGACTCGTAAAAATACACAGCCGTATTAGATGCTTAACCGACTAATAACCTCTATATATCAACTGGGTGTTTGTAAAATAGGGTTCAACTGTACTTGGAAATTTAAATAATTGTTGTTAATTTTACAGAATTATCATTTCCATTTTATAGGAATTAGACGAGATAGAAGCCAGCGGTAATGTCTATAAACTTATAGGACCTGTTTTAGTTAAACAAGACTTGGAAGAAGCTAAACAAACAGTGAGCAAGAGAATTGATTACATATCAGGAGAGATGTAAGTATATAGCTACAAATCTAGCATTCCTTTCCCATTTCCCACTTCCCTTAATTCACTTCTATTCCTTTTCCATTTCCCTTTATTCTTGTTTTCCTTTAATGTAGCAAAAGGCACCTGACACAGTGATTATCTTCTATTCCTTTTTTATTTCCCATTTCCCTTAATTCTTGTTTCCTTTTCCTCATTGAGACAAATGTGTAATGTGCTCTATAAGAACTTAGAATATAGTCATACTCACTCGACCAATCAGCGCCCAGCATTTGTGCGCTCTATATCTCATAAAGTAACTAATATAGCTTTAACAATGGACTCATTAGTATTCTCTATATAGAGAATACTAATAAAGCTCTTTGTTTTCTTTTGTTACAAAGCCTTATTAGTATTCTCTATATAGGGAATACTAATGACTAACTTAGAGAATACTAGAGTGCAAATATTATATTCATGAAATAGTTAACTAACTTAAATAGTACTAATAAATATCACCAAATGCTCTATCATTGTTGTCATTGGCGCTTATTTCACGGATATAATATTTGCACTCTAATATATAACGTGTACTAAAATATATACAAAAAATATTCTAATGCAATCTTAGTTTAATCTCGACAGTTATTAGATTTATACATGAATACTGATACATGAGAAATACAGATCATAACCCGGGCTATGCTAAACACTAAAGAAACGTAGCGAGTCACTTACTGTTCAAAATGAAATCACAAACGAGTTTCTCCATGTTCTACAAGAAGTGTAGATGTACGGATATTCATCAGTCATCCAAGTTCTCCGTATGATTATTACTCGGGCCCAGGCCGCAGGCCGCCCGAGTTAGAAAATGCGGATTTCGGTTGTAGTAGTAGTAGTAGTAGTTTTGTTCGGCTCCAAAATGACGAGTATGCGACGTATTTAATCGTATCCGGAGTTTCAAGATTACTCAGCAGATTTGAAAAGATAAACGAGAAACAGGACTCAAGTAGATTTTGAATCTTAGTTTTGAAAGCAGCTGTAGATCTTCAAGCTATTAAAAGGTCAGGATTCTAGTTCATCGTTCAATGACTAGAAGTGGTAAAAGGACTAGAAGCTCGCTTAAAATATTATTTTTTTTTGAAAAACGCGAGGCCGTTATCGGAACCATCTGACCTATGCAACCTCAAGACGTATCATGTTCGTACTCACCGGACTAATAGTCTCCCGGTCGTCACTCAACTGTCACTGATTGTCATGACGTCAGAGAAATTATATTGTATTGAAGAAGATGTCCTTGTTTTATTCGACGTTCGAACCGTAACTCGAACCCGAACTCGATTCCAAACTCGACGTTTCGGGATCTGAAGCTAGAGAGGGGGCCTTTACACAAACTCATCAAAATCAAATCAATTGAACTCAAAGTCAAAAGGTATAATCAAATGAACTCAAAGGCAAATCAAATGAACTCGACACATACATGTATATACATAGTCTCCCTCGTCACGCAACTGTCAGTCATTGTCAGGTCTCTCCTCGCGCAGCTGACATTGTCCTTGTTCTTCAACCAACTGGCATTCATTTTCAAGTACTTCCTCGAACAACTGACATTTTCCTTTTCACAATGCCCGAGTGAACGCTCATTGAGCGTCTTGTTGCGATATAGTTAGCCCAATCTTTCAATATTTTAAATGTCCACATCGTGCTTAAGCTTGAGTTTTCTTTGGTGTCCATTATTTCTCTCATTTTTCAATTTCGTCCGTTCTAACTGGTTTTAAGAAACTTTGAGATTTCTGCTCTTCACTGATTTCCACAACAAATGGCCGGTAATTTCTAGCGTTGCAAGCTTCATATTTAAAAGCCTCAAGCTTCGGATATATTCATCTTCACTCCACTGAAGTCACACACAACTGAACAGCTTTGCATAAGCGTATTTGCATTTGAAATCAGTATTCCTTTGGGAAAGCAACTGACATGCAACCAAAGAATACTCTCGTGAGTATGACTATATTCTAAAACGGTTAGAGAATAAACACTCGTGCTTTATGGAATTTAGAGCGCCTCGCATTGATAGAAGGGCCACTCGGCGCTACGCGCCTCGTGGCCTTCTATCTGCTGCTCGGAGCTCTAAATCCCATAAAGCACTCGCATTATTCTCTAACCCTTACTTATTATTACATAACTTGGTAGTAGTAGTAATATTATTATTATTAGTAGTAGTATTATTATTATTATTATATTTATTATTAGTATTAGTATTATTATTATATTTATTATTAGTATTATTAGTATTATTAGTATTATATAATATTTATTATTATTATTATTATTATTTATTTATTATTAGTATTATTATTTTTTTCAATAACCTAGCGTAATCTCGCAATCTGATTGGCTCTCAGCCATTGTCAATAAGAGTACAGACACATGCAATGACGAATCGCTCGCGCACGAAGCCAGCGCGCGCTTGAAACGGTTTTTTATTTCAAACTTTATCCTTGTTTTTGGATGTTTTTTGACTTTGTTATTGTAAAAAAGAAATCGCAAGGGGTTTTTAAATTGTCTGTACTCTTATTGACAATGGATTTGACGTCACAAAATGTTCAAAACTTTGCAGTGGAACCACTCGCTACGCTCGTGGTTCCACTTGAGTTTTTTGAACATTTTGTGACGTCAAATCCATTGTCAATAAGAGTACAGACAATGGAAAACCCCTAATGCGATTTGTTAAATTTATTATTAGTATTAGTATTATTATTATTATATTATTATTATATATATTATTAGTATTATTATTATTATTATTAATAATGTAGGAAAAGGCAGGATACAGTGATTAATAATAATAATTGATTATCTTCTATTCCTTTCCCATTTCACACTTTAATTCTTGTTTTCCTTTAATGTAGGAAAAGACAGGATATAGCGATTAAAGAAATGGAGAAGAAAAAAACAACAAGTAGAGATGGTCTAAACAAGTTACAACAAGACTACCAACAAGCACTAACGAAAGCAGCAATGAAGGCATAAAGTGTGTTGGATTTGTAATTTATTTGAAGTTGGAATAAATGTATTTGAAATGCAAGGACAGTGTAAATCACTTGTGGTCAAAATCTAAATTCTCCATTTTTATTCAAAGAATCTCAAGGAGAATTTAGATTTGATCATTCAGAGATTACTGAGTTGTTACTGCACGGACCCCTTCAATAAGCCAGTTCAGAGTTTAAGAATAAGGTTCAGTGCGCATGCGATTTTATCCCGATTATATCACCTTCTTTTGTTATTTAAAAATCACACAAACGTTAACAAAAGAAGGTGATATAATCGGGATAAAATCGCATGCGCACTGAACCTTATTCTTAAACTCTGAACTGTCTTATTGGAATTGTTAGTCTTTCTTGCAATCTATTTAGAGTGGAACTAGACCTGCTTGTCTGTACCGATTTGAAGTACTATTAAAATATATATACAGTGATATAACAATCCCATGTTATTCAATGTACATACTTTTTATACACACATTGTAGTCAAAATGGGAGGGATGGAGGAAAAGAGAAGTCGAATGGAAGAGTGAAAAAAATGAGATGAAATATTGTGGAGGAAGTGGCATGTGGAGAAAGGTATAAGGGGTGGGGGTGGGTACTCAGGCATAAGGGTGGGGGTGGGTACTCAGGCATATAAGGGTGGGGAGAAGGGCATAAGGGTGGGGTGGTGAGGAGAAAGGGTGGGGGTGGGGAAAAAGGCATAAGGGTGATGAGAAAGGCATAGGGGTGGGGTGGGTAGACGATCATAAGAGTGGGGTGGTGAGGAGAAAGTGTGGGGGTGGGGAAAAAGGCATAAGGGTGATGAGAAAGGCATTATCAGCCTTTTTGGGGTTTATTATTTTGGCTCCATTCGCACCACCCCCTGCCTCCCCCCATCACTGTTATCCCTTTTTGGTTAGTGTTATGTCGTGTGTTCTTACGATCATTACTAGTATTTCGTCGGAGCTAGAGTAAATTTGCCTCAGGGTGACCGCCAGGTATCTCTTGTACCACGTAAGTCGATACGACTCTGCTTTCAGAGTTGTCTTTATATACGTTTTTCTGTTTTCGTGTAATTTTTGCTTGTATCTTGTATTTGTATTACGAAGACAAAAGAAAATATCTGCTAGCAGCAAAGTACTGACTGAAGTGAAAACATGCAAAAGGCGCGGTGAGCATGAGACCGTGACGTCACGCACGTAGCAAGAAAGATTACCAAGACCAAAACAACTGAAAACATGTACAAGATTACAACATGGGATGCAATGCCCCCTTTCTCTCTAAATTACTTGTATACTGACTACCGTGGACACGTGACTGGAAGACGTTAGCTTTGGCCCCCGGCGGAAGAAATAATTATATATATACTTTGTTTTTAATTTAAAATCATTTCAATTTCAGTCGGTTCCTGCCATATATGAAGTCATATATCGTGAAAAACACTGCATAATAATATGTGGCAATATTGGCGCGCTGCATGAAGCCTGCAAGACCTGCAACCAGCTGGCCCCGTATTGTACGGACACATGTGTGCAACGACTTATTTCACTTGATCAGCTTTATACAACTGATGCTCTTTTGCTCGGCGCTGGCAAAACTCAAGTCTTGTTTTGCAGCTAATATATTCTTGCGGTCTGTGTTCTAGACGGCCGATCAACTGTCGCAATTGAGCGGAAGACGATCGTTACATGCATGGTGTGACGTATCACGTAGTGTCATATCATATTTACGATACGATCGGAGAGACCCTTCGATCTCAACACACTCACAAACGACTGAATATTTTCTCATTAATGGCTTCGATCGTCCTATGCTTCAAGGGACTAGCAACATGACAGACTCTAGACGATCTGTGATTGAAGATTTTGAGTTCTCACCATGAGCAGTCTTCCGAGAACGAAGTCACCGACTAATGTAAGTTTGTGCAAGCACGAGATCTTCCCCGATGGCCTTGTGCCGTGTTGTATTATCGGGTTGAGAAATAAGTTATATGTTCTTGTTCAGTGGACAAGATTTGGATTCGTGTTGGTGTGTTGTTTTAATGAATCCATATCTGTGATTTAATGTAATCTTTTACGTACGTGAATTCATTAATTATGAATTGTTCAAGCAGCAGCTTAATTGTTTAAATATAAATAGCCGTATTTCGATACAATTCATCCGGTTATACATCACATTTGAAACAAGTTTTGGAGTTTTAATTATCTATTATCTGCGTTAAAATACTCAGTTCTATCGTTGTGTGACAGTATATTTACGTAGCTCGTCTACAGTTATGTTGAACTGAGCTTCCAAAACAAACATATATACTTACTGAAACAATCTAATGATTTAGCACTTCAGGACAAACGACTTTAGCTTGTAATCGTGCCCAAGTGTTAATATATTTGTACCTCTCCCCAGACGTCATTCCTTCGCGAAGAAAGAGAAGATGGAGCAATATACGAACTGTCTCTGAAGAAAGTACGTTACCGCAGTAGTGGTTACTACACCAGCGACGGACCGGTCTCTCATTTGCAATGGGAGACAGTTTTGGTGCGAAAAATCAAAGCTGGCACGTTAGCCAAACTCGTCGAGAACTTAGTACCAAGAAAAGATTCTTCGTTCGAAGACATGGATCCAGGTTTTTTAATGGCGTTTCTGTCAACCTACCGGGCTTTTGCTGAGGTAGAGAACGTGTTGGAACTCCTTCTACAAAGGTTAGCTACAGTATGCGAAGCATTCCAACTTCGGGGAACTTTTTAACTCCTATTTATTGTCATTTTGTTCAGGTTTACATTTTTCTAGATCTCGATCACTCAGTGATTTGTCCAGCTGTTGCAATTAATATTTAACGGAAGTTCAGTAGGAACCTTGTTTAAAGCACAGGTAGCCCAGCTAGTAAGAATCCCGCTGTCTTGATCATAATTGAATATCGCTTGTGTTCGGGGACTTTGCACTGCGTGCTAGCTATCTGTTTTAACCATTTAAGGGACCTTTTGTCACAAGCCAGTGGTTAGTCACGGTATGGATGATTTTACATAGAAAACCATTTTATCTTAATAATTCAAATTTACCAGTAACGTTTGCCATATAACCTGCTCTACATACTGTCTTTTCTTTCCTCTGGGCTTCCTGTTGTTTACTAGAAAAAAATAAGTACAGTAAAGGTGAGAGGGATTGGGGTTGAATGATGTCACACTTACCCGTAATGTCACCCTTAGCATAAATAACATTATGAAGATATATTTCTGACTTTTCCATTTCCACCATTGTTCACAGTGAACAGCCCCTTCCTCCCTATCACCCCTCCCCTATGGGAGACGGTGAGCAGCCCCTTCCTTCCTATCACCCCTCCCCCATGGGAGACAGTGAGCAGCCCCTTCCTCCCTATCGCCCCTCCCCCATGGGAGACAGTGAGCAGCCCCTTCCTCCCTATCGCCCCTCCCCCATGGGAGACAGTGAGCAGCCCCTTCCTCCCTATCACCCCTCCCCCATGGGAGACAGTGAGCAGCCCCTTCCTCCCTATCACCCCTCCCCCATGGGAGACAGTGAGCAGCCCCTTCCTCCCTATCACCCCTCCCATTTGACTTGTTACTAAATACAGACTACAATAACATGGATAAAGTTAATGTTTGTAGGTATCATAAATCCTCTATTTAGCCCCCCTTCCAATAAGCCCTCCCCCTCCAATAATGCTCCCTCTTTTAAGCCCATCCCCTCCCCCTTCCCCCTTCTCCCAAAGTTACCGGTACTTAGAACAGAACAGTGTTTAAATGTCTAAAGCCATAGTTTAATTAAGACCACATTACTTACACACATGTTGGCCAGGATCCTGTTTACACGCTGAATATATAATTATATAGCTAGTATGCATTATACAACCCTGCAATGGTCTCCCTAATCATAAGGGATACACCATTATTTTTTTAAGGGGGAGGCAGAGGAGGTTTAAAGATTTGTTAATATTTTTTTTTAATGTTTGCCAACTTTCTACATATCATGTTTGCAAACAATTTATTTTGTATGTTTTTCTTCAAACTTTTTCCTCTCCCCTCCCCCTCCATAAAGTAATGGTCTCCCTTATGCCTCGTGGTTTTAATTATGGCAAGAGGGAAGTGAACCATCAGGTTGTCTTTAGAACACCTATATCCATTAAACAATGAAGTATGTTTCGTTGAAGGTGTCGTGTTGCAAAGGAAAGTAAACAAGAAAATCCAGAAGAAAGTAAGAGAATCATCAGGTAACGTTATGGTAATCCCTTTTAATGTTGCGGCAGGTGATTGAGAGGAGAGAGTATTTATTATGTAAGATTATAAACTTGTTTTGGGAGGTGCAGTACCCATATGAGATATTAGACAAAGTATATATTACCCAGACCCTGCATTGTTTTCATTGAGAGGATAACACAAAGAATTGTGCAGGTTTTTGAGGTTGGACACCCTGTATAAATATTGATTTAAATAAAATAATTAAAAATCCTTGATGATGACATCAAACTATTGCTGAGTTGTACGCATCATTAGCTTCTCTTATTTGTGTCTCTCCAACATGGCCGCTGCATCTTCTGGGTTTCCATTTTGTTTTTGAGGCTGAGGAGAACTTGGATAGATTCCGCCAGCAAGCTGAATATTAAAAAAAATGATGAAGTACATTGGGAATTGATCTGGATCTTGGTAGCCTATGCACTGTAGGGGTTTATCCTTTTAAGGATAAAAACTCTATTTCTAATTACCAAAATATCATCTGGTCTCGAATCTGAATGTGGTTTTTGTTTTGTGATATTCACAGAGGCCTTGTTGCTGTGCTGATAGTGTGGCTTGAGCAGTTTTCATCAGACTTTAACGATCCTCCAAATTACTCAAATCTAAAAAGACTAAACAACTTTGTTGATAACCAGATGGACAAAGAACACAAGAAAGACTTGTCCAAAAAAATCAAAGAAAAGCTTCAAACTTTTATCATCACGCCTTATGAGAGTGAAGGTAATACATTCGAATCGTACTTTTCTAGAAGGAGAGAAGGGAAGATGGATGGGAATATTGAAGGAAGAAAGGGAGTATGAAGAGAAAACTTGAGAAATGATGGAAATATGAAGGGAGAAAGAGATGGGCACCAAACAGGAAAGAAGGTTGAAAGGTTTTTTTATTTCCCAGAAAATAATACATTATGTTTACAAGGTGCACGAAAAGCAAGAAGGAAAAATGGAAGAGAGAGATGAATTAAAAAGGGATGGAGGAAATGGAAGGCAACTAGGAAAGTAAACAAACATAGGAAAATTTAAGATAAGGAAATAAAAGAATAATGGGAGAACTAGAAAGTGAGGGACAGAGGATGAAATTAGAATGCAAAAGCAACGAGGAGGAGGAAGACAACAACGGTCAGAAGGACAGTTTTGAATCATGGATGTTTTTGGCTTACATTCAAGTTCATCTTTAGCTTCTTATCGTTCGTATATATGTACAGTGAAATATCTCTAAGCAAAACACCCTCGGGGACCAACTTTTGCTGACCAGATTAGCAAGGTGTACATCATCGATAGAGCGAATTTATAGTAAAACAGTACAGCAACGTACCTACCTATCTAACCTACCTACCAGGAACCGGACAAAGATGTCTGTCTTATACCCCATTTAATTTCACAAGAATCAAACTACCTGGAATTTATACTGTGCAACATAAAGGACAGTTTACCAGCAGTTTCGCACCAGAGGTTCTGCAGCGTTTGTAGATAATTTTCTAAACCTGTTTAGTTAAACCACCTTAAACCATGTTTAAGCCTTGGTGTGAACGGGGTATTAGAGAGAGCAAAGTTATAATAAAACAGGGACCAGACAGAGGTGTCTGCCATCTTAGATAGGTGTCTGCTTTAGAGAAGTGTCTCCCTTAGAGAAGTTTCCGTCTTAGAGAGGTGCCCGTCTTAGAGAGGTGTCGATTCATCTTAGAGAGAGCGAAGTTATACTCATAGTAAAACAGTGCAGCAGACCAGACAAAGGCGTCCGTCTTAGAGAGGTGTCCATCTTAGAGAGGTGTCCGTCTTAGAGAGGTGCCCGTCTTAGAGAGGTTTCCATCTTAGAGAGGTGTCGATCCATCTCAGAGAGAGCGAAGTCAGTATACTCGTAGTAAAACAGTGCAGCAGACGAGACAAAGCCGTCCGTCTTAGAGAGGTGTCCATCTTAGAGAGGTGCCCGTCTTAGAGAGGTGTCCATCTTAGAGAGGTGTCCGTCTTAGAGAGCAGTCCGTCTTAGAGAGCTATCCGTCCTAGAGAGGTTTCCGTCTTAGAGAAGTGTCCGTCTTAGAGAGATGTCCATCTTAGAGAGGTGTCCGTCTTAGAGAGGTGTCCATCTTAGAGAGGTGTCCATCTTAGAGAGGTGTCCGTCTTAGAGAGGTGCCCGTCTTAGAGAGGTGTCCGTCTTAGAGAGGTGTCCGTCTTAGAGAGGTGTCCGTCTTAGAGAGGTGTCCGTCTTAGAGAGGTGTGTCCCGTCTTAGAGAGGTGCCCGTCTTAGAGAGGTGTCCATCTTAGAGAGGTGTCCGTCTTAGAGAGCAGTCCGAGAGGTCTTAGAGAGCTATCCGTCCTAGAGAGGTTTCCGTCTTAGAGAAGTGTCCGTCTTAGAGAGGTGTCCATCTTACAGAGATGTCCGTCTTAGAGAGGTGTCCGTCTTGAGGTTTCCTTCTTAGAGAGGTGTCCATCTGAGAGAGGTGTCCTTCTTAGAGAGGTGTCCGTCTCTTAGAGAGGTGTCCGTCTTAGAGAGGTGTCCATCTTAGAGAGAGGTGTCCATCTTGTCCTTCTTTAGAGAGGTGTCCGTCTTAGAGAGTTGTCCATCTTAGAGAGATGTCCGTCTCTAGAGAGGTGTCCATCTTAGAGGTGTCCATCTTAGAGAGGTGTCCGTCTTAGAGAGGTGTCCATCTTAGAGAGGTGTCCTTCTTAGAGAGGTGTCCGTCTTAGAGAGGTGTCCGTCTTAGAGAGGTGTCCATCTTAGAGAGGTGTCCGTCTTAGAGAGGTGTCCGTCTTAGAGAGGTGTCCATCTTAGAGAGGTGTCCTTCTTAGAGAGGTGTCCGTCTTAGAGAGGTGTCCGTCTTAGAGAGGTGTCCATCTTAGAGAGGTGTCCGTCTTAGAGAGGTGTCCGTCTTAGAGAGGTGTCCGTCTTAGAGAGGTGCCCGTCTTAGAGAGGTGTCCATCTTAGAGAGGTGTCCGTCTTAGAGAGCAGTCCGTCTTAGAGAGCTATCCGTCCTAGAGAGGTTTCCGTCTTAGAGAAGTGTCCGTCTTAGAGAGGTGTTCATCTTACAGAGATGTCCGTCTTAGAGAGGTGTCCGTCTTGAGGTTTCCTTCTTAGAGAGGTGTCCATCTGAGAGAGGTGTCCTTCTTAGAGAGGTGTCCGTCTTAGAGAGGTGTCCGTCTTAGAGAGGTGTCCGTCTTAGAGAGGTGTCCATCTTAGAGAGGTGTCCATCTTAGAGAGGTGTCCGTCTTAGAAAGGTGTCCGTCTTAGAGAGGTGCCTATAGTCTATTGTCGAGGGAGTTGACTGTCTATTAAATGCCAACCAGGTGATCCAATGAGCTTCAGACTCTCCATGCTGAAGGACGTTGACTACATCGTTGAGGCGGACAAGATGAGAGGTTCTTATGAAGGCCTTGACTTTAACTTCTTAGCCATCAACCCAACTACGTTTGCGGAACAACTGACACTAATGGATGCTGTAAGCTTACAACTCGTTACCAGAGCCTGCGATACTTATTGTCTGCAGACAGGCCATAAGAACGCAGGCTCTGGGATCGAATTAACAAATTACCGCTGGTCATTTTTTAGTTCTCTGCCGGTACTCTTATTGACACACACTATAGACATAGACATAGACACAGACACAGAGACACAGACACAGACACAGACACAGACACAGACACAGACACAGACACAGACACAGACACAGACACAGACACAGACACAGACACAGACACAGACACAGACACAGACACAGACACAGACACAGACACAGACACAGACACAGACACAGACCTGACAACGGCAAATCAGCCAACCAGATTGCGAGATTACTCGATCTGAAGTGTTGTAAAAATTGACTTTTCGTTCGTTATTCCTGTGCGATGTGCGAAAGTGTGCATTTGCTTACTTTTCTTGGCCGCGTTGTCTGATCAGCCTTAATGGTAAAGCGAGTTACTCTAGCGTTGGATAGTCAAATGTTTGATTGAAATTTAGATGATTTTTGGAAGTTGGTAGCCCTCAATATTTCTTTTTCTTTTTAGTATTCATGTAAAATGTTATACAAATTGTGGGTACAATAAATTGTTGTTGTCGACAGAAGTATTCAACAGGTCCCAGTAAGCTACACTTGTTACATGTGAATAACCTGACAACAGGTCCCAGTAAGCTACACTTGTTACATGTGAATAACCTGACAACAGGTCCCAGTAAGCTACACTTGTTACATGTGAATAACCTGACAACAGGTCCCAGTAAGCTACACTTGTTACATGTGAATAACCTGACAACAGGTCCCAGTAAGCTACACTTGTTACATGTGAATAACCTGACAACAGGTTCCAGTAAGCTACACTTGTTACATCTGAATAACCTGACAACAGGTTCCAGTAAGCTACACTTGTTACATCTGAATAACCTGACAACAGGTCCCAGTAAGCTACACTTGTTACATGTGAATAACCTGACAACAGGTCCCAGTTTCTCGGCATCGATCAGTAAGCTACACTTGTTACATACATAGTTTAATGTACCTCCCAATATGGGCTTTACATGTGAATAACCTGAACTTTTAGTACAATTTCGACAAAGACGAAGTGGACCAAAGACTATGTCGCGCAAAATGACTCAGCTCGTGAAAAGGCTTTCAATACAATACAATACAATACAATACAATACAATACAATACAATACAATACAATACAATACAATTACTTTATTTAAGGAGGGAGACGTACTAACCATTAAGTTTTCTAACTTATGGCCCTCAAATAAGAAAAACAATAAATATAATGAATATAAACGACAATTACAAATATTGAAGTCGACATACTATAAAATATATAGACAGTGCGCCCACTAAATTAAAGTCAGGTGTTCACTAGCGATGCAGGCATAAATAATAATAATAATTATTATTATTATTATTATTATTATTATTATTATTATTATTATTATTATTATTATTATTATTATTATTATTATTATTATTATTATATTATTATTATTATAAACGTGAGCACAAGAGGCCTTATGTCATTGTGAAAATTGGGGCAAGCATTTTTCCATTTCTTTTATGCACAGATTCTGCTACTTGCGCTAATGCTTGCATCGCAAGTGAAAACCAAGCGCAAGAGAATCGTTTCAGTTTCCCCGTTGCCGCCGCTCGTCACATCTCACTTCTGTCCGCTTACGGGATGTTTGTGTCTCTTGCTCAACATTGGACCTCAAAATCACTAACTATTTTCATCTCTTCATGTCAGGAACTATTTCGCAAGGTCATTCCCTGGCATTGTTTAGGATCGATATGGTCAGACAGAGGAAAGAAATACAAAAACAATACCGTTAAAAACACTGTTGATCAGTTTAATTCTGTTTCGTTACGAGTAGTGGCGACTATAATCATGTGTTCTGGTCAAAAACACTCAGCGCCAAGTAAACGCGCCAAGCACATCATACATTGGATTGAGATCGCCCAGGTAGGTGTACAGCTGTTTAAAAAAGGTAGTCAGTGTTTAAATGAAGAAATACAAAACGCGCCAAGCACATCATACATTGGATTGATATCGCCCAGGTAGGTGTACAGCTGTTTAAAAAAGGTAGTCAGTGTTTAAATGAAGAAATAGAAAACGCGCCAGGTAGGTGTACAGCTGTTTAAAAAAGGTAGTCGGTGTTTAAATGAAGAAATAGAAAACGCGCCAAGCACATACATTGGATTGATATCGCCCAGGTAGGTGTACAGCTATTTAAAAAAGGTAGTCAGTGTTTAAATGAAGAAATAGAAAACGCGCCAGGTAGGTGTACAGCTGTTTAAAAAAGGTAGTCGGTGTTTAAATGAAGAAATAAAAAACGCGCCAAGCACATACATTGGATTGATATCGCCCAGGTAGGTGTACAGCTATTTAAAAAAGGTAGTCAGTGTTTAAATGAAGAAATAGAAAACGCGCCAGGTAGGTGTACAGCTGTTTAAAAAAGGTAGTCGGTGTTTAAATGAAGAAATAGAAAACGCGCCAAGCACATCATACATTGGATTGATATCGCCCAGGTATAGGTGTACAGCTATTTAAAAAGGCAGTCGGTGTTTAAATGAAGAACGTTTTATTTTGAAAACAAAAATCTTTTTTTCTCGATTTGTAGCCTTCCAATACCCATCATATTATACGTCATAAATAACATTTTTTTCCTAAAATGGTAAGTTTTTAAAAATCCAACGAAATCGAGCGGAGATACAGCAAGTGAAAGTGATGCAGATTTTTATAAATTTTGCCGCGTTTGTCCCAATTCAAAATGGCGGACGACAGCGTGAAGTGGCTTATTGAGAATGCACGCGGTATACTCATCATTTGGCCAATCAGAGCGCGCGTTATATCATAGTTATGTTAAAGCACATCATTTGGCCAATCAGAGCGCGCGTTATATCATAGTTATGTTAAAGCACACATTGTGCTTTCAGTTCTTCGATCTGCTTATCTATTCTCTGTAGATATAAAATGAATGTGACACCGAGTAGATTCATTGCAGTAAGGGTGTAAATTAGACAACAAACACACAAGCTTAGTGGAGCGATATTATATTATGGCAACAACTATGCCATCATCAGATAATGATTACAATCTTACAGGCAAATAGTAGCGACGAAGCGCTAGAGAAACTTGGTTTTGAGACTCTTGAACACAGACGCGAGGGGCATGTTCTAAACTTCGTAAAGAAATGTTTAACAAGGCGTTGTCCGCAATTTTTAATGAACTATTTTAGTTATAATAGAAATATCATACCCAGAATCACTAGGCAGAGTGACCAGCTTAGGCCGCCTACAGTAAAACTTGAAGGTACTAAAAAGGCATTTTATTATCATGGATGTATAGTTTTTAATAGGAACCTGTAAATATTTACTCATTCATTATATAGTTATAACTAGGCTACCTAACAGCAGTGAATGCTGACGGTGAATGCATTGCTAGTAGTTGTGGATAAGAGTTGGTGAGAGGGAGATACCGTAGTTGTTATGAAATGTTTTGTTTTATGTATGTGACAAGTACTGCAAATTATTAGGCGAGTCTACCTTTCTTTGTTTTGAATAGTATTTGTCTATTTGAAAAAGTGGATAGCTTATGAATAACTAATGTATTACTTATAATTGAGATTTCAATGCGAATATTCACACTTGAAACTGACACACGGTCAGCCGGCACTAATGCATGGATCAATTCCAGCTGTTACCATCCCCCCCCGGGGATTTGTAAAAAAAATTTCTTGGGACTACAAATTCCCCGCCCCCGGCCAACGGAAAAGCAACCATGAACAATTGAATAATATTAAAGGCATGTTTAATAATAAAGCTAGACACCTTTTAGAAAGAATTATTGACCATAACAGTAGAGATAAGAAGTCATCTGCCTTTTTTTAATCAAAGAAAGCCTTTAACTTTGCAAGACCTTGTTTTTCAAGCCAATCGGCGACAAAAGTAGTCTCTTTACCGGCAAATTCCATTATTATGAATTCCGTCCTCCATTGATTATACGCTCAGTCAAGTTATCCCCGCCCCCCACCCACGGGGCAACCACGTTGTTGTACAAAATCCCCGCCCCTGGGACACAGGTCCTTACAAATCCCTGGGGTATGCCCGGGGGGGGGGGGGGGGGGGGGGATGGTAACAGCTGGAATTGATCCATGCATAATCAGCTCAATTAATACGGTGATCTTCAACTACACAATTCCCACGAAAAGCACAAGATACGGTATCTGATGGGCTTACGAGTCAGGATATACCGCGGGCTAAAGAAACATACACATGTACAAATTAATTGCCCTATACCACTATGACGTCAAATCAAAACAATCTATTGTTTAAACGCTAAGGATCATGGTCGCTAGAGGGGGACAAAACAGCAACAACACAAAGGATTTCGCATATAAATGTATTTTACAGACAGTCTGAAAGCGATAAAAGTCACCAAACACAGTAAATATTGTGGGAAAAGCATCGATGAACATAATATCTGGAAACTAGCCAATTTGAAATCTAGCGAACCTCAGCAGAGCAGATTTAGTTCAAATTTCTATTGTTCTTCACGATTCTGTCCCCCTCATAAATAAGCCGTTACGTCATAGTGGTATAGGGCAATTAGGGACACATATTTTGGGCACGACATTTACCGATCAGAAACGCGAAAACAACTCACTTCAGGCTATAGCGTATGTAGGAGTTGGCGCGAAAAGCATGATGGTTCTTGAGAATTGCATGATGGTTCTTGAGAATTGCATGATGGTTCTTGGAAACTGCATGCCGGGTAAAAATCGAGATTTTTTCTGCCTACGTGAATGAATTAGAATTGCTTCCTTGCTCGCTCGCTTCAGGCTCGCTCGCTGCGTCAGCAATTATATACGCTTGAGCGATTTTATTTAACCCGTGGATACTTTTTGTTTCTTTGTTTCGTGACTGTTCTCACTAGCTTACACTTTTCCACGGGTTGAATAAAGACGCTCTACCCTTATAGTATTTATCATAGTATGATATTTTTGTTATTTTCTATTTTTATTCTTATCTCTTAACATAGTATTTATTTAGTTTTAGTATTTATATTATTAGTGTATTTTATTTTAGGGCCTCTATTGATAACAGTTTTTTACAGCTTTGTAAATACTGATTGAGCTACCCTGTGTAAATAAAGGCATCTATCTATCTATCTAGTACAGTGAAAGTTGAATATTAATGATAAAAGCAATAAAGGTAATCTCTGTATTATGCAGGAGTGCCGAGAACTCAAGAACTTCTCATCGTTGAAAGCCATTATTTCTGGTCTCCAGTCTGCCTCGATCCACAGACTCAAAAAGTCCTGGATGCATGTACCAAGGTAATTTGATTCAAATAGTATCATTTTTCCACTTTTCCCCCTATTGTTCTCTCGTTATGCATCGCCTCAATTTAAAATGGCTAAAACTCTGCTCACCGAGTGTGACGTCACAACATAGAAACCCGCCTATAACGCGCACGGTGTACTGGGACCGAGGAAAAACCCGCCTATAACGCGAACGGTGTACTGGGACCGAGGAAAAACCCGCCTATAACGCGAACGGTGTACTGGGACCGAGGAAAAACCCGCCTATAACGCGCACGGTGTACTGAGACCGAGGCAAAACCCGCCTATAACGCGCACGCTGTACTGGGACCGAGGAAAAACCCGCCTATTACGCGCAAGGTGTACTGGGACCGAGGAAAAACCCGCCTATAACCCGCACGGTGTACCGGGACCGAGGCAAAACCCACCTATTACGCGCACGGTGTACTGGGACCGAGGCAAATCCCGCCTATAACGCGCACGGTGTACTGGAACCGAGGAAAAACCCGCCTATAACCCGCACGGTGGGACCGAGGCAACACCCGCCTATTACGCGCACGGTGTACTGGGACCGAGGCAAAACCCGCCTATTACGCGCACGGTGTAAAGGGACCGAGGCAAAACCCGCCTATAACGCGCACGGTGTACTGGGCCCGAGGAAAACCCCGCCTATAACGCGCACTGTGTACTGGGCCCGAGGAAAAACCCGCCTATAACGCGCACGGTGTACTGGGCCCGAGGAAAAACCCGCCTATAACGCGCACGGTGTAAAGGGGACCGAGGAAAAACCCGCCTATTACGCGCACGGTGTACTGGGACCGAGGAAAAACCCGCCTATTACGCGCACGGTGTAAAGGGACCGAGGAAAACCCCGCCTATTACATGCACGGTGTACTGGGACCGAGGAAAAACCCGCCTATAACGCGAACGGTGTACTGGGACCGAGGAAAAATCCGCCTATAACGCGCACGGTGTACTGGGACCGAGGAAAAACCCGCCTATTACGCGCACGGTGTACTGGAACCGAGGAAAAACCCGCCTATAACGCGCACGGTGTAAAGGGACCGAGGAACAACCCGCCAATAACGCGCACGGTGTACTGGGCTCGAGGAAAAACCCGCCTATAACGCGCACGGTGTACTGGGCCCGAGGAAAAACCCGCCTATAACGCGCACGGTGTACTGGGACCGAGGAAAACCCCGCCTATTACGCGCACGGTGTACTGGGCCCGAGGGAGGTCACAGGGTGCCTGAGACCCCTCACCCCTTCCATTGGGTCTACTCTTTAAATGTATATGTTTGAGGGAGGGAGTTGGTGGTGAACGATATGGAGTGTGATCCCCGCCCCCCCCCCCCCCCCCCCCCCCCCCCCAATGGAAAATCCTGGCTACGCCCCTGCTGTGGCACAGTCAAGCAAAGTCTCCAACCTCTCTTTCTAACTCTCATGTTTTGCTGTAGAGACAGTCAGCTTCTTTACGCCGAATTGGCTTCTATTTTCTCCGAGGACAAGAACCAGAAAATGAGCCGTGACTTGTTAAGGAAGGTTAGTATTCTATTAGGATGACGTCATAGGGGGACAAGTGTGACGTCATTTAGTTGTACGTCTGACGTCATGGTGTAACGAGAACGACGTCGTAGTATAACAAGATTGACGTAGTGAAACAATACAATGTCATAATGTGGCACGAATGACGTCATAATGTAGCAAGAATGACGTCATATTTGTCAAAAATATCAAGATTAATATTTTTAAAATAATTTTGTTTCAAAAGCATTTTCCCCTGCTGCTGCGTCTAGTCTTAGTGAGGTTCTCCGTCTGATGAGACATACCTGCCCCCGCCCCCCCCCCCCCCTCCCCCACAGGTGATTAATATCACGTGCACTGAGTTGATAAAGTTCGTATTGCATTTGTAGGAGGGGACAGCGAAAAGATCGGAGACTGAAGTTCCGGGCCTTAAAAGACTTAGCAGCCTGATAAAACGACGATCACGATTCTTTAACTTGGTAAGAAGCGTTTGTAAATAACGACGATCACGATTCTTTAACTCGGTAAGACGCGTTTGTAAATAACGACGATCACGATTCTTTAACTCGGTAAGACGCGAACGACGATCACGATTCTTTAACTCGGTAAGACGCGTTTGTAAATAACGACGATCACGATTCTTTAACTCGGTAAGACGCGTTTGTAATTAACGACGATCACGATTCTTTAACTCGGTAAGACGCGTTTATAAATAACGACGATCACGATTCTTTAACTCGGTAAGACGCGAACGACGATCACGATTCTTTTTACTCGGTAAGACGCGTTTGTAAATAACGACGATCACGATTCTTTAACTCGGTAAGACGCGTTTGTAATTAACGACGATCACGATTCTTTAACTCGGTAAGACGCGTTTATAAATAACGACGATCACGATTCTTTAACTCGGTAAGACGCGTTTGTAAATAACGACGATCACGATTCTTTAACTCGGTAAGACGCGAACGACGATCACGATTCTTTAACTCGGTAAGAAGCGTTTGTAAATAACGACGATCACAATTCTTTAACTCGGTAAGACGCGTTTGTAAATAACGACGATCACGATTCTTTAACTCGGTAAGACGCGAACGACGATCACGATTCTTTAACTCGGTAAGACGCGTTTGTAAATAACGACGATCACGATTCTTTAACTCGGTAAGACGCGTTTGTAAATAACGACGATCACGATTCTTTAACTCGGTAAGACGCGTTTGTAATTAACGACGATCACGATTCTTTAACTCGGTAAGACGCGTTTATAAATAACGACGATCACGATTCTTTAACTCGGTAAGACGCGAACGACGATCACGATTCTTTAACTCGGTAAGACGCGTTTGTAAATAACGACGATCACGATTCTTTAACTCGGTAAGACGCGTTTGTAATTAACGACGATCACGATTCTTTAACTCGGTAAGACGCGTTTATAAATAACGACGATCACGATTCTTTAACTCGGTAAGACGCGTTTGTAAATAACGACGATCACGATTCTTTAACTCGGTAAGACGCGAACGACGATCACGATTCTTTAACTCGGTAAGAAGCGTTTGTAAATAACGACGATCACAATTCTTTAACTCGGTAAGACGCGTTTGTAAATAACGACGATCACGATTCTTTAACTCGGTAAGACGCGAACGACGATCACGATTCTTTAACTCGGTAAGACGCGTTTGTAAATAACGACGATCACGATTCTTTAACTCGGTAAGACGCGTTTGTAAATAACGACGATCACGATTCTTTAACTCGGTAAGACGCGTTTGTAATTAACGACGATCACGATTCTTTAACTCGGTAAGACGCGTTTATAAATAACGACGATCACGATTCTTTAACTCGGTAAGACGCGAACGACGATCACGATTCTTTAACTCGGTAAGACGCGTTTGTAAATAACGACGATCACGATTCTTTAACTCGGTAAGACGCGTTTGTAAATAACGACGATCACGATTCTTTAACTCGGTAAGACGCGTTTGTAATTAACGACGATCACGATTCTTTAACTCGGTAAGACGCGTTTGTAAATAACGACGATCACGATTCTTTAACTCGGTAAGACGCGAACGACGATCACGATTCTTTAACTCGGTAAGACGCGAACGACGATCACGATTCTTTAACTCGGTAAGACGCGTTTGTAAATAACGACGATCACGATTCTTTAACTCGGTAAGACGCGAACGACGATCACGATTCTTTAACTCGGTAAGACGCGTTTGTAAATAACGACGATCACGATTCTTTAACTCGGTAAGACGCGTTTGTAAATAACGACGATCACGATTCTTTAACTCGGTAAGACGCGAACGACGATCACGATTCTTTAACTCGGTAAGACGCGTTTGTAAATAACGACGATCACGATTCTTTAACTCGGTAAGACGCGTTTGTAATTAACGACGATCACGATTCTTTAACTCGGTAAGACGCGTTTGTAAATAACGACGATCACGATTCTTTAACTCGGTAAGACGCGAACGACGATCACGATTCTTTAACTCGGTAAGACGCGAACGACGATCACGATTCTTTAACTCGGTAAGACGCGTTTGTAAATAACGACGATCACGATTCTTTAACTCGGTAAGACGCGAACGACGATCACGATTCTTTAACTCGGTAAGACGCGAACGACGATCACGATTCTTTAACTCGGTAAGAAGCGTTTGTAAATAACGACGATCACGATTCTTTAACTCGGTAAGACGCGTTTATAAATAACGACGATCACGATTCTTTAACTCGGTAAGACGCGAACGACGATCACGATTCTTTAACTCGGTAAGACGCGTTTGTAAATAACGACGATCACGATTCTTTAACTCGGTAAGACGCGTTTGTAATTAACGACGATCACGATTCTTTAACTCGGTAAGACGCGTTTATAAATAACGACGATCACGATTCTTTAACTCGGTAAGACGCGTTTGTAAATAACGACGATCACGATTCTTTAACTCGGTAAGACGCGAACGACGATCACGATTCTTTAACTCGGTAAGAAGCGTTTGTAAATAACGACGATCACAATTCTTTAACTCGGTAAGACGCGTTTGTAAATAACGACGATCACGATTCTTTAACTCGGTAAGACGCGAACGACGATCACGATTCTTTAACTCGGTAAGACGCGTTTGTAAATAACGACGATCACGATTCTTTAACTCGGTAAGACGCGTTTGTAAATAACGACGATCACGATTCTTTAACTCGGTAAGACGCGTTTGTAATTAACGACGATCACGATTCTTCTTAACTCGGTAAGACGCGTTTATAAATAACGACGATCACGATTCTTTAACTCGGTAAGACGCGAACGACGATCACGATTCTTTAACTCGGTAAGACGCGTTTGTAAATAACGACGATCACGATTCTTTAACTCGGTAAGACGCGTTTGTAAATAACGACGATCACGATTCTTTAACTCGGTAAGACGCGAACGACGATCACGATTCTTTAACTCGGTAAGACGCGAACGACGATCACGATTCTTTAACTCGGTAAGAAGCGTTTGTAAATAACGACGATCACGATTCTTTAACTCGGTAAGACGCGTTTGTAAATAACGACGATTACGATTCTTTAACTCGGTAAGACGCGAACGACGATCACGATTGTTTAACTCGGTAAGACGCGTTTGTAAATAACGACGATCACGTTTCTTTAACTCGATCGGTAAGACGCGTTTGTAAATAACGACGATCACGATTCTTTAACTCGGTAAGACGCGTTTGTAAATAACGACGATCACGATTCTTTAACTCGGTAAGACGCGTTTGTAAATAGCGACTTCACTTAATAATAATAATAATCTTTATTATTAGTATTGTTTCACTTGCGCCGCCTGCTAATCTCGCAATAGTAAGCCAACTTATTAATTTGAAGCCGCCAGTGCAACCAATCAATGGGTCTGTTTGTTTGTTTGTTTGTTTGTTTAGGATGCCGTGATGCAGGGTACAGTGCCGTACTTAGGGACGTTCTTAACTGACTTGATGATGGTTGACACTGCACATCCTGATTACGTAGAGGTAGGAACACACAACGTAAACAAAACTGTCGTCCTCTCTCTGGGTTTTTTAAAATGGTTGACAGTACACAATCTACCCATGGCCATACAGCTACACAACAGTGCTATCCAGTATTTCACCCAGTAATAATAATAATAACAACAATAATAATAATAACAATAATAATAATAACAACAATAATAATAATAATAACAACAACAATAATAATAATAATAATAACAACAATAATAATAATAATAATAACAACAACAACAATAATAATAATACTACTACTACTAATAATAATAACAACAATAATAATAATAATAATAATAATAACAACAATAATAATAATAATACTAATAATAACAACAACAACAATAATAATAATAATAATAATAATAATAATAATAATATAAGATCGGTAAACATAGACATAGACATAGACTTTAAACGGGCACTGCACGCCGGGAAATTCAATTTCGACCTTCGATTCTGACGTAGCCGAAGAAGAACTCCTCGCTTCTAGCATTGCTCATCTCACAATGTGTTCGGGATACCTGTGTTATGTTTTTACCACTTAACGCTTGCATGGGATCCCTGTGTATATATGACTTTTCATATAAAAATAACTCATGGCTGCTTGTGTGTATTCAATTCTTTTAGGATGAGATGATAAACTTTCGTAAGAGACGGGTGGTAAGTCACATGTCATCACTAATCCCAAAAAATACTCACCCCTCCCCCCAAAACAATATTGCATGCCGGACTAGGAAATATATAACCGACCATGCGTGATTGATTCATTCTCCGTCATCAGCGATGGAAAGAAAGAAAAGAGAGAGAGAGAGAGAAAATTAAAAAATGTGCCATGGCTGGGATTCGAACTCGCGACCCCAAGTTTAAATAGGCCCATGATGCATCCAAACAAATTGCTATTACGTATAGGATGAAGAATTCGGCCCCTCTATCGAGTATTACATCAATCAGCCTAGCAGTCAAAGAGTGAGGGAACAGTCGGATTCTAGGCCGTAAATAACCAGTGCCCCGTACTATACTAAGCTATATAGTGCACATCTGTTGTTTTGGAGAACAAAGTAACCTAGTGTATCTTTTGTGCAAATTATTCGGTACCCGTATTCGGTACCCGTGGCGCACGAGTACAGTGCACTTGAAGCCCTTGGCCTGGGATCGATTCCCGGGCGGAAAGTCGGTTTTCTTTTTTTTAAATTTTCTTTTCTCTTTGTAATTTTTTTCTCTCTTCTTTTCTTTCTTTTCTTTCGATATTCTTTATATATTTGGAAATCCATCCGATCTTTTTTCTTCTTTTCTTTCTGTTCTTTTCTTTCCGCTAATTTTCTTTTTTCTTCTTTTTTTCTCTTCTTTTTTTTGTAACATTCGTAATCCATTCTCTTTTTCCAGGAGTTTGAAATCATAGCTCAAATCAAGCTGTTGCAAGAAGCCGCCAAAAACTACACCATTGTACCCGACGAGAGGTTCAGACACTCGTTCGATTGTCTCATGACATTCACTGAAGCAGAATGGTAGGAACTTTCACCAGTTCAGTGCTCTTTTAATTCCATTTGACCGGTCTGACGGCTGATTTTAATATAAACGGAACGCGCCAGTTCGCGATCGGGACGCGCCTGAAAATCGGGAGCTGGTACCGAGGTAGTCTTTTGTGCGTCCTGTCCGTGTCCATGGTGATGGCTGCTTGAGTTATATTATTGAAAATTAAAACTAGCAGACAGACCTGATAGTACGGCCAAACGGAAAGCGCCTTAATTTTCAACGTTTAGGCACAGGTAACCCAAAAAGAATCCGCCATTTGTAAGGGTCTTTTTCCGATCCTTGGAAAATCACATTTTCTGTTATATCTGCTTTCAATTTAAACGTATGCAGTTGATTTTTGTTCCTAAAGTATAATTTAGGTTTCTTAATATTTTGAGCTTGATAGTGTCGACTTTCGGTAGTCACGTGACCTTAAGGCTATGAAAACAGATATTTGCAAACGGGGTGATGGTTGTTTTGTATTTTCAAAACATTTTTATGTGAAACAGTTAAGTTCAAAGAGCTAAATGAGAATCTGTTTGGAACGGATGACTATAGTTTTTAATTAACGATAAAATTATAATAATAGAACTATTGAACTTAGTCACGTGACCTGTTTTGTGGATTATCTCGTTAGCAAAATAGGAAAAACATCCATTCCAAACGGAACCTTGTTATGCACCTTAAATGCAACAATATCACACCAAAAGATTTCAGAAATAAATCACAACCATCACCCCATTTCCAAATCTATATTTCCTCCGTCAATAGGTCACGTGACCATGGAATGTCAAAAATGTCAAACTGAAAATGTCAAGCAACCTAAATGTCACTGGACCAAACTTCAATTTAATAGGTTTAAAATGGAAGACGATATTTGAAAACATAGAAAGTGTAAAATGACCCTGCCTTAACATGCTTGAGTTGGGCTTCCTGTGTTTGTTTGTAATTCTGATATTTTCTTGTAGTTTCAACATATCTTGTGAAATAGAAAAAGAATCAATCAAAAAGAGAACAGGAAGAGTCTCATTACGGTTAGTACGTTATCATACATTAGTGCTATAAATATCAACCAATCAGGATCGATATTTTGTGCGGGCTGGAAAGAAGTTGCAAATCAATAGCCACATACCAAATTTGGAATAGTATTACCAAATATGGAATATATTGCAGGAGAAACCGTAGTGAACCAGACATCGCTTCGCTCGATCTCAACTTGTCTCCTAACAGCTGCGTCGTGCGACAACAAGAATCTAAGTCAACAGAAAATTCACCAGTATTACCGCGACACAAGAGAAATGTGAGTACTGTGATTTGATCTACTCAGTTCTAAACAGCTCTTGCTTCCTTTCTCCCTTCTTACTTTCACAGCGTCCTTCCTCCCTCCCTGCTTACCTAGCTTCCTTCCTCCCTCCCTCCCTCCCTTGTTACCTTCCTTTCTTCCTTGCTCCCTCGTTACTTTCCTTCCTAGCTCCCTTGTTACCGTCCTTCTTTCCTAGCTTCCTTGTTACCTTCCTTCCTAGCTCCCTTGTTACCTTCCTTGCTCCCTCCCTTGTTACCTTCCTTCCTAGCTCCCTTGTTACCTTCCTCCCTCCCTTCCTTGTTACCTTCATTCGTTCCTTCCTTGCTCCCTCCCTTGTTACCTTCCTTCCTAGCTCCCTTGTTACCTTCCTCCTCCCTCTCCCTCTCTCCCTTGTTACCTCCCTTGTTACCTTCATTCTTTCCTAGCTCACTTGTTACCTTCCTTCCTCCCTCCCTTGTTACTTTCCTCCTTCCCTTGTTACGTTCCTCCTTCCCTTGTTACATTCCTCCCTCCCTTGTTACCTTCCTCCTTCCCTTGTTACCTTCCTCCCTCCCCCTCCCTTGTTACCTTCATTCCTTTCTTGCTCCCTCCCTTGTTACATTACTCCCTCCCTCCCGTGTTGCCTCCCTCTCTCCCTTGTTACCTTCATTTCTTCCTTGCTCCCTCCCTTGTTACCTTCCTTGCTCCCTCCCTTGTTACCTTCATTCCTTCCTTGATCCCTCCCTTGATACCTAAATTCCTTCCTAGCTCCCTTGTTGCCTTCCTCCCTCCCTCCCTTGTTACCTCTCTTCCTCCCTCGTTGCATTCCTCCCTGCCTGCCTTACAACCTTCATTCCTCCCTTCCTTCATTCATTCCTCCCTTGTTACCTTCCTTCCTAGCTCCCTTGTTACCTTCCTTCCTAGCTCTCTTGTTACCTTCCTTCCTAGCTCCCTTGTTACCTTCATTCCTTTCTTGCTTCCTCCCTTGTTACATTCCTCCCTCCATCCCTTGTTGCTTTCCTCTCTCCCTTGTTACCTTCATTTATTCCTTGCTCCCTCCCTTGTTACCTTCCTTGCTCCCTCCCTTGTTACCGTCCTCCGTTCCTCCCCCCCTCCTTTATTACCTTCCTTCCTTCCTCACTGCCTCCCTTATTTCCTTCCTTCCTCCATCGCTCCTCTCTTACCTTCCTTCCTCCCTCCCTTCCTTCCTAGCTCCCTCTCTTTCTGAATTCCCTCCAATTATCATTCTATAATTAAATTTTGTATTCAGAATTCTAGTGATTCCACTTCCTCCTCGTCTGCAACATCATCGAAAGAAACATCTATTCCTAAAAGATCGTCGTCACCATGTTTTCGACAACTCGCATCCCGAGCGTCTTCACCCCCTGCCATCTCGGTATCTCCGCCTGTTGGACACTCCTTTCTTTCGGAATGGGACAAAGGTCACATTATCCGGGTGAGCCTTGAGGACAACCACGATAGCGGACTTCTCTACAAAGGTGTATGGGTGAGTACAGTCAAGCTAATGAGACATCTCGGTTTCTTTTCCACTATTGTATGAGTATACATGGTATCCATCATAAGGCGCAACACAATCTAAGATAAGTAGGCGCGAGCTCGTTTCGCCGCGCGCCATTTTATACAATTTGTGAAAGAGATCTATATTTACAAATGGCGCTCATTGTCTCTCCTACTGCACTTCATTACACACAGTATCCTCGCAATTTCTGCAACAGTATGTGTTTTATATAATACTTGTATTTCCTTTCAGCTTGGTCAAAATGAACGCACGTCTTCTGTTATTCAAAAGTGTTTACAGAAGCACAGTTTACACGACCGTCCAACGGATTACTATCTAGTGCAGCAATTAACCAATGACAGTAAGTATCAGGTATTAAGTGGACAACCTGTATTAAGTGGACAACCTGTATTAAGTGGACAACCTGTATTAAGTGGACACTCTGTATTAAGCGGACACCCTGTATTAAGTGGACACTCTGTATTAAGTGGACACTCTGTATTAAGTGGACACCATGTATTAAGTGGACACCCTGTATTTAGTGGACACCCTGTATTAAGTGGACACCCTGTATTAAGTGGACACTCTGTATTAAGTGGACACCATGTATTAAGTGGACACCCTGTATTTAGTGGACACCCTGTATTAAGTGGACACTCTGTATTAAGTGGACACTCTGTATTAAGTGGACACCATGTTAAGTGAACACTCTGTATTGATCGGACACCCTGTATTAAGTGGACACCCTGTATTAAGTGGACACTCTGTATTAAGTGGACACTCTGTATTAAGTGGACACTCTGTATTAAGCGGACACCCTGTATTAAGTGGACACCCTGTATTAAGTGGACACTGTATTAAGTGGACACCATGTATTAAGTGGACACCCTGTATTAGTGGACACCCTGTATTAAGTGGACACTCTGTATTAAGTGGACACCATTAAGTGGACACCCTGTATTAAGTGGACACCCTGTATTTAGTGGACACCCTGTATTAAGTGGACACCCTGTATTAAGTGGACACTCTGTATTAAGTGGACACCATGTATTATAGTGGACACCCTGTATTTAGTGGACACCCTGTATTAAGTGGACACTCTGTATTAAGTGGACACTGTATTAAGTGGATGTTCTGTATTAAGTGGACACTCTGTATTAAGTGGACACTCTGTATTAAGTGGACACTCTGTATTAAGTGGACACAATGTTTACTACGCGAAGTGGACACCCTGTATTTAGTTCCACACCCTGTATTAAGTGGACACTCTGTATTAAGTGGACACTCTGTATTAAGTGGACACCATGTATTAAGTGGGACACCCTGTATTTAGTGGACACCCTGTTTAAGTGGACACTCTGTATTAAGTGGACACTCTGCACTCTGTATTAAGTGGACACCCTGTATTAAGTGAACACTCTGTATTGATCGGACACCCTGTATTAAGCAGACACCATGTATAATAAGTGGACACTGTATTAAGTGGACACCCTGTATTAAGTGGACACCCTGTATTAAGCGAACACCCTGTATTAAGTCGACACCCTGTATTAAGTCGACACTGTATTAAGTGGACACCCTGTATTAAGTGGACACCCTGTATTAAGTGGACACCCTGTATTAAGCGAACACCCTGTATTAAGTGGACACTCTGTATTAAGTGGACACCCTGTATTAAGTGGACACCCTGTATTAAGCGAACACCCTGTATTAAGTGGACACCCTGTATTAAACGGACACCCAGCCTAACGCAACCAACTATAGCTAATTCGTGGAGTATTGCACCAATGCATGCATTGAAACACACGGCAATCTTGTTGTCGGTCATTACAAGCTATGTTGCGCTTTTGGTGACATTCTTGATTGATATCGTTTCAGATGAACTGGTTTTTCCAGATAACTGCAATGTTTACTACGCGATGAAATCAAAGGCAGAGACTCTGACGTTCCAACTTAGAAGAAAGAAAGTTTAAACTTACACAACACACAATGGTATGATGGTCGATGTAGGAATGTATATGTAGGAGTGGTCAGACGATACATCGGCACAGTTTACAGCACAGTATTAGGTAGTATGTTGCAGTAACATCGCCATCACTCATGAATATGCATGGTGCATATGGTGATTGCCATCGTTGTTATCATTGACATCATCCACAACAATGTAATCATCTCCAATCCTGAAAACTTCAAAAACAGTAACAGTAACACCAACAGCAACATTACATCATCAACAAACAGCAACATCATCCAATGTCATCATCATCATCAAAACAAACAAAATGTCACATCATCATCATCATCATGAATATCATTAAAAACAGCATCACATCATCGACCATTATCATCAACAACAGCAACATCATCCAATGTCATCATCATCATCAAGAACAACAAACACCACCATCCATCATCATCATCATGAATATCATTAAAAACAGCATCACATCATCGACCATTATCATCAACAACAGCAACATCATCCAATGTCATCATCATCATCAACAAACAACACACATCCATCCATCATCATCATGAATATCATCATCAAAAACAGCATCGCATCATCGACCATTATCATCAACAACAGCAACATCATCCAATGTCATCATCATCATCAACAAAACAACACATCCATCATCATCATGAATATCATCAAGAACAGCATCGCATCATCGACCATTATCATCAACAACAGCAACATCATCCAATGTCATCATCATCATCAACAAACAGCACCATCCATCATCATCATGAATATCATCAAGAACAAACATCGCATCATCGACCATTATCATCAACAACAGCAACATCAACCAATGTCATCATCATCAAGAACAAACACCACATCATCATCATCATCATCATGAATATCATCAAGAACAGTATCGCATCATCGATCATTATCATCATCAACAACAGCAACATCAACCAATGTCATCATCATCATCAAGAACAAACACCATCATCATCATCATGAATATCATCAAGAACAGTATCGCATCATCGATCATTATCATCAAACAGCAACAACATCATCCAATGTCATCATCATCATCATCAAGAAACAAACACCAAAACACCATCATCCATCATCATCATCATATATCATTAAAAACAGCATCGCATCATCGACCATTATCATCAACAACAGCAACATCATCCAATGTCATCATCATCATCATCACAAACACACCATCCATCCATCATCATCATGAATATCATTAAGAACATTATCGCATCATCGACCATTATCATCAACAACAGCAACATCATCCAATGTCATCATCATCATCAACAAAAACACCATCCATCATCATCATGAATATCATGAATCGCATCATTATCATCAGAACAGCATCGCATCATCGACCATTATCATCAACAACAGCAACATCATCCAATGTCATCATCATCATCAACAACAACCATCATCATCATCATCATGAATATCATTAAGAACAGCATCGCATCGACCATTATCATCAACAACAACAAACATCATCATCATGTCATCATCATCATCATCAACAACATCATCATCATCATCATGAATATCATCAAGAACAGCATCGCATCATCATCGACCATTATCATCAACAACAGCAACATCATCCAATGTCATCATCATCATCATCATCATGAATATCATTAAGAACAGCATCATCAACCATCGCATCATCATCATTATCATCAATCAACAACAACATCATCCAATGTCATCATCATCATCAACAAACACAGCACATCATCCATCATCATCATCATGAAGAATATCAAGAACAGCATCGCATCATCGCCATTATCGACAACATTATCATCAATGTCATCATCATCATCAACAAACAGCAATTCATCATCATCATCATCATCATCGCATCATCGACCAATCAAGCAGCATAATCATATCATCATCATCATCATCATGAATAACATTAAAAACAGCATCCAATGTCATGATCATCATCAAGAACAAACACCACCATCCATCATCATCATCATCATCATCATGGATATCATCAAGACTGAACAGCATCGCATCATCGATCAATATCATCAACAACAGCGATATCATCCAATGTCATCATCATCATGAAGAACAAACACCACCATCCATCATCATCATCATCATCATGGATATCATTATCATCAACAACATCATCCAATGCCATCATCATCATCAACAAACAGCACCATTCATCATCATCATCATGAATATCATCAAGAACAGCATCGCATCATTCATTCTTGTAGTCATGATATAGTAAATTAATATTTTACTTTCCAGTCAACGTTTTGATTGATTATGTCTCACGTGTTGTAGGTGAATCCACACTGCGCACTCGTTCGTCTAGAAAGTTACCCACAATGCAGTCTGGCCGTCATCTTAGTCGACCATGGCTGTCTCGGGATTATACGGTGGACGCCGTGAAAAAGAAGAGAAGACTTACTTTGTGCCGATACCATAACCCTACAGGGTCTAAACACAGAAACTAACCTCATCCTAGGGCATGGGACGGGTCAGAGAGATGAGAAGTCCCTGGGAACTAGTTTGAACGAGGATATAACCAAACGTCTCACGTGACACAAAGGCTTAGATCTACTGGACGACTTATCTTAGAATATGCACACTGGATAATTGGACGATACTATTGCACCATTCATTCACCATATCGTATATAGCAATATGAACTATGGTTCTCTGTCCCTCGCAGCCTATGTCAGTGTCAAGAAAGAATTGAAACGAAAGAAATGCAAATAAAATATAAGGCATCGTTGTCATGTGGCTGAACATTGAAAATACCTATTTTATGACGTCATCCAAGATGGCCGCCATGTCCTTTAACTCGTAGCGAAATAATTACTAAGAAAGACATCAAATTTAAGGAGCAATTTGAAAAAGAAGAGATAGATATGAATATGTACTGCATAACTGATCAATTAAGTATTAAAAGCACACAGTCTGCAGTCTAGTTTTCCTATAACACAGACATAACCCGAGTTGTCTATGAGCAGATAGTCAACGAGGGCGAAGCCCGAGTTGGTTATAATCATCTCTTATCCAACAAGCACGAATGGAATAATTGTTTTAGTAAATACTCAATCACGGTTATTCCTTTCGTAAACTTTTTATTTTTTACCATGAAAAGCAAAAGACCAAAGCTTCTGCTCCAATATAACAAAGCAGTGGTCGTACGATTTCTACGATGTTTACATGCAAACGAACTGAATAAAAAGACAAAACTGAGCTAAACTAATATCGTCAACTCAGAAATACCAAAATTACGAAGTCCAAGCGTTATTCTCAGGTTAAATTGGAAAACACGAAAGAAATTACAAGCACCAACATTACCAAAACTTTGAGCGGTGCTCTTCGGAGAACTTGCCTGCTAGAACGACTTCTGGGGCGTGAGACGATGCTGGCTTCTGATTTTTCCCACAAAAAAATAGGGCCAATCAGAGCCTAAGCCATATTTTCATTCATTCAAACGGACGCTGTGGGCAAAAGTCCATGTTGACAGCTGTTGAAAGGACTGTTAAAAGATGAATACAAGAGATCAAAGTTGTTTAGGGGTGGACCATTAGACTACTGATGGGGGAGTTGCACAAATCCCCCCCAAAAATATCGAACAAGCCTTTTCCTAAGGAAAAAAAATTGGGTAACATAAAAAGGAAGGAAAAAACTATCGAGCAAGCAATGTAGATTCCAATATATAAATTTTAAAAAACAATAAAGATCGTTTGATTACAAAAACCATAATTGGGTTTCAATCATTGGAAAACTGCCTTACTCCCCAGACACTCCGTTAAGGGAGAGTGTAGGTCAGTGCCTCTGGGACCAGGGTACCCAGACACCCACTGAAGTTGTCATCATCGGCAATCTCCACAGGGAATCCAATGATATTGTATGGCAACAAGAGCTCTCAAATTTCAAATTAAAAAATATATTCAGGCCCGTAGCAGGGGGCGGGGCCAGCGCCCCCCCCCCCAATAATTTTGGCTGTTTTTGTTCATTACATCCTGAATAGTCTCTATACACATTACTATGGACATGCTCTGAATCTAGCTGTCGCTGATTCCATAAAATCAGTAAAATGTGTAAGTGATGGTCTTGACACGGTTCGAGAAATAGGAAAACTGGTTAAGAAATCCCCTCAAAGAAATGCAAAATTGGACAACATCAAATAATAACCTCTAAAACTCAGGGTAGATGAGAGTTTGTGGGGCGAAATGAAAACAGAAAGCAGTTGTTTGGAAGATATACAATGTACTGCGAACGATATCCTTCGAAACTGGTTGTTTTCTGTCAAAGTTAACTTAAACAGCCAGTTAGGCAAATCGGAACTGTTAGCGTTCATTGATCCACTATCTGTTTTTAAACTGTAACATTTATATCCATGGCCGGTTTTGCCTTTGGTATACCATATGAAGTTGACTCGTTTGAATAGCTATAAAACCCCGGGGGAATAAAACACATTATATACACATAATGATACTGATGATTTAAAATAAATAAAAATAAATGGCTCTGCAGCCCCTCACATTAAATTACCAACGATTCGGCCACAAGATCAATTTTCTGTCAGTTTAAACTTGCTGGAAACTCTCAGAAGACAGGAAATGCTATCTCAGAGACCCTATATCTCAATAATTTTCGGGGAAGCATACCCCCGCATCCCCCTAGGAGCTCGCACCTTCGCCGCTCGTCAGAATGTGCCCCCAATAATTCCCCCCTTGCTACGGGCCTGATATTCCAAGTGTATCAATTGAAAAGTCTAAATTGCATACCTCGATGCAATTTTGATAGGAGTTTGGGACACATGTATCAGATAGAAAGCAATGCAATAATATTATTATATATATATTATATAATTACAGCGATTTGCAAAAATTATGTAAAATCCCCATATATCGGTATATCGATATATAGTAATTTGCATAATCCTAATTCTTTGATTTTAGCTATTATTAAACCTGAATCTAAACCCAAGTAACCTTTGTAGTATGTATGTGAAAAAGCAATTGAAAAATGGAACTTTAGAGGGCTTATTCAGAAATGTTATGATGAAAATTACCCACAATGCACCCGATGTCTTCACTCTGTCAGGATATATCCCCTCAAGCTGCTTCTATGTTAATTCGATTTTTTTGTAAAGTAAACTTATAAATTTAAGAAAAAAAAAAAGGAAAAAAAAAATCGTACAAGGTCAAGGTCCTTGAAAAAAAAACGTGCAGAGCTAGTAGGAGCAAAGAAGAAAAAATCGCGCAGCCAAAATTCATGGCATCATGCGCACGGGTATTTATCGCGTGTCCCGTTGCTCCTTATTATCAATTCTGTTTATTTGTTGTTCATTTTTTTGTTTTTTTTCAGTTTTTCTTGTGCCGTATTCAGTTTAGAAATATTTAGTATTAATAATTTAGAAATAGTTTCTTAAGGTACCAGGGGACCTTCGTGACCACTGTTCACTGAAAGCCGCGTAGCGCGCTAACCACTCGTCCAACATGTATAAAAGTATACATTTTCTTCAAGCTGAATAAATGCAGATTCTAAATATGCTGGAGATTATTTCCTATTTTGTGCACATTTTAGAAAATTCGACCACCCTTGTTCAAAGAGAATTTTGCACGCGGGAAGTCAATCGATTTTTAAACGGATTTCCGATTAACGCCTTTGTTGAGGAGATATTTGCTCTCAAAGTTCATTAATGTGTTTTTAAGCGATTTACACACAAATCATCAAATAACTTTTAAACGAGGCAACGTATCAAAAATCTAAAATGTGCAATAACAAAAAATATTTACATAATAGGAAATAATATCCAGCATACTTAGATTCTGCATTTATTCAGCTTTAAGAAAATGTATACTTTTATACATGTTGGACGAGTGGTTAGTGCGCTACGCGGCTTTCAGTGAACAGTGGTCACGAAGGTCCCCTGGTACCTTAAGGGGGGAGGTGTGACAGAATAAACATTGAATATTTAAAGTACTTACTATAAGTACATTGAATAGTTAATTTAAGAACTTTGTTCATAAATTGTCCGAATAGACTGAGACTATGTAACCTATACAATTGGTACTTTTAATACCATTGTATTAATGTTCGTATATATACGCCCTTCTTGAGTTGCTCATTCAGTCTCAGAAGTCAAGACGTTCTAGAAGCAGTAGTCAGAGTGCTACTGAAATTCCGTGATTAACTGCAAAAATTGGAGGTTTGTACTGTTAGTGAAAGTTCTAGAAGGAACATTAACGGAAAACCTAACGACAGAAGTACGCCCGAAACTTCAAAGAGACTCTGAAGAGAAATAAAGTGACTATACATATACTGTTTCACAAACATTACAAGAGAAAGGAAACACTTACAAACGAAGAAAGATCCTTTAAAAAAATTAAAAATAGACTACAAAAGACTAGCAAGAAGCTAGCAAGAAGCTATTTACAAGGTATAAGCATAACGACGAAAAACTGTACACAATTATTGAATGATAAGTATCCAGTTGCATTACAATACTCTGATTGTAGATAATAATAGTATTCAGTTTCACACTAACTTATATTCAGTAGGAAAGACCAGAATTAGTAATTTATTTATTTATTTTTCTAGTATAATTGAACGGGTTTATGTAGAGTAAAATAAGGAGTTTATTTTACTTGATTGTTGTGCTCATCTCTCTGGGGAAGGTCGATTGCCGGTGTTCGGGTCGGGCTGGGCCGGCAACCCATGTGTTCAGTTACAACGACACGACACGACACAATTTTTATCGACACGACACGACACGTATTTTTAATTTTTGAATTATACAATAATTACATATTAAAATATCTCATCTACCACTTTTCAGAAAAACCTACAGATCGTCTTGGTCTAGCTAACATGGTTGGTGTTTATATGGCGATTGGTGTTGGGTGCATGATATCCATGCTGGTGGAGATGTTGCAGTGGATGAGGAATGGAGAAGCAATAAAGAACATCATGTGCTCTATCTTTCACACGAAGAAAGAGGTAATTAAAACCACTGTATAGATAATTGTTTATTTGCTCAGTCTTTAACATTGTGTTTTACACGACATGACATGACACGACACAGCACTACTTTTGTCGACACGACACGACACTATTTTTGTCGACATGACACGACACTATTTTTTTCGACACTACACAACACACGACACGACATGACACCACACCACACCACACCATTTTTTATTTTAGAACTATACAATAATTATATATTAAAATATCTCATATGTGATCTACGTGTTTTCTAAATCAATTAAATTAGCTCCGACTCCAAAAATAGTAATAAAGTTTGATTTCCTATATGCTATTTGAGGTGGGTAGGCGAAGTTTCTGTGCCCCACAATGCAATGCACGAAAGTTAAAAAACAGGTGTTTTTCAATTCATTTCAATTAGCTCAGACTCCAAAAATGGTTATACATTTGGGTTTCCTATATGCCATTTGGGGTGGGTAGGCGAAGTATCGGAGCTCCACAATGCAATGCGCGAATGTTAAAAAAAACACGTCTTTTCCAAATCATTGAAAATCTGAATTTGTTCGATTTGTTTATTGTTTGCTTTCAGTATGCAGTCATCATGAGAAGCAATGGCACCGTATGCATCTGCATGAACATACGTCGAGTCCAATGGTGAGCTTGGGGTTAAGGGTTAGGGGTTTATAGGGATTAGGGGTTAGGGTTTACGGTTTAGAGCTTACGGGTTAGGGTTTACGCTTTAGGGTCAGGGTTACGTGAGGGTTGGGTCAGAGTTAGGGTTAGGGGTTAGGGGTTAGGGGCAGGGTTTTAGGGTTAAGGGTTTTAGGGTTAAGGGTTTTAGGGGTTAAGGGTTTTACAGGTTAAGGGTTTTACGGGTTAAGGGTTTTACGGGTTAAGGGTTTTACGGGTTAAGGGTATTAGGGATTAAGGGTTTTAGGAGTTTTAAGGCTTCAGGGTTTTAGGGGTTCAGGGTCTTACTCAGGCCTTCAAGGTTTCAGTTTTAGGGGTTCAGAGTTTTAGGGGTTCAGAGTTTTTGCGATTAAGGGTTTTTGCGATTAAGGGTTTTGAGGCATAAGGATTTTGGGGCTTAAGGGTTTGGGGGCTTAAGGGTTTGGGGGCTTCAGGGTTTTAGGGGTTCAGGGTCTTAGGCCTTCAGGGTTTTAGGGGTTCAGGTTATTAGGGGTTCAGGGTTTTAGGGTTTTAGGGCTTCAGGGTTTTAGGCCTTCAGGGTTTTAGGGCTTCAGGGTTTTAGGGCTTCAGGGTTTTAGGGGTTCAGGGTTTTTGGGGTTCAGGGTTTTTGGGAATAAGGGTTTTTGCGATTAAGGGTTTGGGGGCATAAGGATTTTGGGGCTTAAGGGTTTGGGGGCTTCAGGGTTTGGGGACTTCAGGGTTTTAGGGCTTCAGGGTTTTAGGGCTTCAGGCTTTTAGGGCTTCAGGCTTTTAGGGCTTCAGGGTTTTAGGGATTCAGGGTTTTAGGGGTTCAGGGTTTTAGGGGTTCAGGGTTTTATATAGGGGTTCAGGGTTTTATATAGGGGTTCAGGGTTTTATATAGGGGTTCAGGGTTTTTGGGAATAAGGGTTTTTGCGATTAAGGGTTTGGGGGCATAAGGATTTTGGGGGCTTAAGGGTTTGGGACTTTAGGGTTTGGGGGCTTAAGGGTTTGGGGGCTTAAGGGTTTGGGGGCTTAAGGGTTTGGGGGCTTCAGGATTTGGGGGCTTAAGGGTTTTGGGGCTTCAGGGTTTTGGGGGGCTTCAGGGTAATAGAGCTTGAGGGTTTTTGGGATTAAGGGTTTTTGGTATTAAGGTTTTTGGGGCTTCAGGGGTTCAGGGGTTTAGGGCTTCAGGGTGTTTGGGATTAAGTTTTTGGGGGGACTTCAGGAGTTCAGGGATTCAGGGGTTCAGGGCTTCAGGGGTTTAGGGCTTCAGCGTGTTTGGGATTAAGGGTTTGGGCGAATAACGGTTTTTGCGATTAAGGGTTCTGGGGCATAAGGATTTGGGGGCTTAAGGGTTTGGGAGCTTAAGGGTTTGGGGGCTTAAGGGTTTTGGGGCTTCAGGGTTTGGGGGCTTAAGGGTTTGGGGGCTTCAGGGTTATAGAGCTTCATGGTTTTTGGGATTAAGGGTTTTAGGGATTAAGGTTTTGGGGGCTTCAGGGGTTTAGGGCTTCAAGGTGTTTGGGATTAAGGTTTTTGGGGGGCTTCAGGGGTTCAGGGGTTCAGGGATTCACGGGTTCAGGGCTTCAGGGGTTTAGGGCTTCAGTTGTGTTTCGGATTAAGGGTTTGGGGGAATAAGAGTTTGGGGGAATAAGGGTTTGGGGGCTTAAGGGTTTTGGGGATTAAGGGTTTTTGGGCTTAAGGGTCTTGGGGCTTAAGGGTTTGGGGGTTAAGGGTTTTAGGGTTAAGGGTTTTAGGGGTTAACAGTTTTAGGGGTTAAGGGATTTAGGGCTTCTGGGTTTTTGGGTTTCAGGGTTTTTGGGTTTCAGGGTTTTTGGGGTTCAGAGTTTTTGGGAATAAGGGTTTTTGGGATTAAGGGTTTTTCGATTTAAGGGTTTGGGGGGCTTAAGGGATTTGGGGGCTTAAGGGATTTGGGGCTTTAAGGGATTTGGGGCTTCAGGGTTAGAGGGCTTCAGGTTTTTTGGGATTAAGGTTTTTGGGATTAAGGTTTTGGGGGCTTCAGGGCTTCAGGGGTTCAGGGCTTCAGGGATTTAGGGATTCAGGGATTTAGGGATTAATGGTTTGGGGGATTAAGGGTTTTGGGGATTAAGGGTTTTGGGGATTAAGGGTTTTGGGGATTAAGGGTTGTTGGGGATTAAGGGTTGTTGGGATTAAGGGTTGTTGGGAATAAGGGTTGTTGGGAATAAGGGTTGTTGGGAATAAGGGTTTTTGGGAATAAGGGTTTTGGGATTAAGGGTTTTTGGGATTAAGGGTTTTGGGGGCTTAAGGGTTTTGGGGATTCAGGGTTTTGGGGCTTCAGGTTTTTTGGGATTAAGGGATTTAAGGCTTCAGGGCTTCAGGGGTTCAGGGATTTAGGGATTAAGGGGGGATTAAGGGTTTTGGGATTAAGGGTTTTGGGGATTAAGGGTTTTGGGGATTAAGGGTTGTCAGGGGGATTCAGGGGTTTTTGGGATTAAGGGTTTTTGGGATTAAGGGTTTTGGGGGATTAAGGGTTTTGGGGATTAAGGGTTTTGGGGATTAAGGGTTTTGGGGATTAAGGGTTTTGGGGATAAGGGGTTTTGGGGATTAAGGGTTTTTTGGGATTAAGGGTTTTGGGGATTAAGGGTTTTGGGGGGTTAAGGGTTTTGGGGATTAAGGGTTTTGGGGATTAAGGGTTTTGGGGATTAAGGGTTTTGGGATTAAGGGTTTTTGGGGATTAAGGGTTTTGGGGATTAAGGGTTTTGGGGATTAAGGGTTTTGGGGATTAAGGGTTTTGGGGATTAAGGGTTTTGGGGATTAAGGGTTTTGGGGATTAAGGGTATTGGGGCTTCAGGGTATTGGGGCTTCAGGGTATTGGGGGATTCAGGGTATTGGGGCTTCAGGGTATTGGGGGTATTGGGGCTTAAGGGTATTGGGGCTTAAGGGTATTGGGGCTTAAGGGTATTGGGGCTTAAGGGTATTTGGGGCTTTAGGGGTATTGGGGCTTAGGGGTATTGGGGCTTAAGGGTATTGGGGCTTAGGGGCATTGGGGCATAAGGGGGGCATAAGGGTATTGGGGCATAAGGGTATTGGGGCATAAGGGCATTGGGGCATAAGGGCATTGGGGCATAAGGGCATTGGGGCATAAGGGCATTGGGGCATAAGGGCATTGGGGCATAAGGGCATTGGGGCATAAGGGCATTGGGGCATAAGGGCATTGGGGCTTAAGGGCATTGGGGCTTAAGGGCATTGGGGCTTAAGGGCATTGGGGCTTAAGGGCATTGGGGCTTAAGGGTATTAAGGTTTAAGGGTATTTGGGGTTTAAGCGTTTTTTTGGGCTTCTGGGGTATAGGGCATAAGGATTGTTGGGCTTCTGGAGTATAGGGCATAAAGATTGTTGAGAATAAGGATTGTTGGGAATAAGGGTTGTTGGGAATAAGGGTTGTTGGGAATAAGGGTTGTTGGAAATAAGGGTTCTTGGGAATAAGGGTTGTTGGGGTTAAGTGTGCTTGGCGTTAAGGGTGCTTGGCGTTTTCGGGCATAAGGCTTTTGGGGCTTAAGGCTTTTGGGGCTTATGGGTGTTCGGGCTTATGGGTTGTCGGGGTTTTGGGTGTTCGGGCTTATGGGTGTTTCGGACTTAAGGGTGTTCGGGGGCTTAAGGGTGTTCGGGAGGCTTTTTCGGGCTTATGGGTGTTTTCTTAATTAGGGGTGTTAAGGAGGCTTTTCGGGCTTATGGGTTTTTTTGCGCTGAAGGGTGTTTTGGACTGAAGGGTGTTTGGGCTGAAGGGTGTTTGGGCTGAAGGGTGTTTGGGCTGAAGGGTGTTTGGGCTGAAGGGTGTTTGAAGGGTTTTGGGCTGAAGGGTGTTCGGGCTGAAGGGTGTTTGGGCTGAAGGTGTTTTCGGTTGAAGGCTTTTCGTGCTTATGTGTGTTCGGGCTTATGATGTTCGGGGTTATGGGTGTTTGGGGTTATGGGTTTTCGGGCATTAAGGGTGTTTCGGGATTATGGGTGTTCGGGCTTATGGGTGTTCGGGCTTATGGGTTTTTTTGGGTTTTCGGATTATGCGGGTGTTCGGGTTTATTTTCGGCTATGGGGTGTTCGGGCTTATGGGGCTTATGGGGCTTATGGGTTTTCCATTTTTGGGCTTTTCGGGTTTTTGGGTTTTTGGGTTAATGGGCTCGATTTATTTTGGGCTCGAGGGTTTATTGGCTCAAGGGTTGTTGGGCTTGGGGTTTGGTTGTTTTGGCTTATTTTTTAGGGTTAAGGGGCTCCAGGGTTGTTTGGGCTTAACATTTGGGTTCTTGGGCTTTGGGGGTTGGGGGGTTAAGGAAGTTTTTGGGGTTAAGGGTTGTTGGGGCGAAGGGTTGTTGGGTTTGGGATTTGGGGTTGTTTGGATTAAGGTCAGTGTTTCTTGGTTGTTGCGGTTTGCATTGTATTCTTGGTTAGGGTTTTTTGTAGGGTATTGTTTTGGTTTAAGGGTTGTTGGGCTCGTAATTTTTGTTCAATTGTTCAAGGTTCTTGCGGTCAAAAAACAAGTGTTGTTTTGGTTCAAGTTAAGGGTTGTTTCAAGGTGGGTTCCAGGGTTGTTGGGGGTTAAAGGTTTTGTTTTTGGTGTTAAATAGTTGGTTAAGGGTTGTTGGGTTAAGGGTTGGGGGTTTGTTGGGGTGAAGGGTTGTTGGGGTTTGTGGGGGTGAAGGTTTGGGTTAAGGGTTGTTGGGGTTAAGGGTTGTTGGGGGTAAGGGTTGTTGGGGTAAGGGTTGTTTTGGTGAAGGGTTGTTGGGGTGAAGAGTTGTTGGGGTGCCCAGTTGTTGGGGTGAAGTTGTTGGGGTGAAGGGTTGTTGGGGTGAAGGGTTTTGGGGTGAGGGTTTTGGGTTTAGTGCACAGCAGACCATTTAGTTGGCAGGGTTGTTTAGTTGGCCTGCACAGCAGACCATTTAGTGGGGCTGCATAGGGTTGTTGGGCTGCACAGCAGACCATTTAGTTGGCAATGCAGCAGACCATTTAGTTGGTGCTGCACAGCACCCATTTAGTTGGCCTGCACAGCAGACCATTTAGTTGTGCTTTCACAGCAGACCATTTAGTTGTGCTGCAGCAGACCATTTAGTTGGCATGCACAGCACCATTTAGTTGTGCTGAGCACAGCAGACCATTTAGTTGGCCTGCACAGACCATTTAGTTGGCCTGCACAGTTGGGCTGCACAGCACCATTTAGTTGGCCTGCACAGCAGACCATTTAGT
>JAUJYZ010001110.1:2500-5000 GCA_033675265.1 Actinostola sp. cb2023 | reverse complement strand
GGTTCGGGTTCGGGTTCGGGTTTAGGTTCGGGTTCGGGTTCGGGTTCGGGTTCGGGTTCGGGTTCGGGTTCGGGTTAGGGTTAGGGTTAGGGTTAGGGTTCGGGTTCGGGTTAGGGTTAGGTTTAGGTTTCGGGTTCGGGTTCGGGTTCGGGTTAGGTTAGGGTTCGGGTTCGGGTTCGGGTTCGGGTTCGGGTTTAGGGTTCGGGTTCGGGTTCGGGTTCGGGTTAGGGTTCGGGTTCGGGTTCGGGTTAGGGTTAGGGTTCGGGTTAGGGTTAGGGTTAGGGTTAGGGTTAGGGTTCGGGGTTAGGGTTCGGGTTCGGGTTCGGGTTCGGGTTAGGGTTAGGGTTAGGGTTAGGGTTCGGGTTCGGGTTAGGGTTTCGGGTTCGGGTTAGGGTTCGGGTTCGGGTTCGGGTTCGGGTTCGGGTTAGGGTTAGGGTTAGGTTTCGGGTTTAGGGTTAGGGTTCGGGTTAGGGTTCGGGTTCGGGTTCGGGTTCGGGTTAGGGTTAGGGTTAGGGTTCGGGTTAGGGTTCGGGTTAGGGTTAGGTTCGGGTTCGGGTTCGGGTTCGGGTTCGGGTTAGGGTTAGGGTTCGGGTTAGGGTTCGGGTTAGGGTTCGGGTTTCGGGTTAGGGTTAGGGTTTTAGGGTTCGGGTTAGGGTTCGGGTTAGGGTTAGGGTTAGGGTTAGGGTTAGGGTTCGGGTTTAGGGTTAGGGTTAGGGTTAGGGTTAGGGTTAGGGTTCGGGTTAGGGTTCGGGTTCGGGTTCGGGTTAGGGTTTCGGTTCGGGTTTAGGGTTAGGGTTTAGGGTTAGGGTTCGGGTTAGGGTTAGGGTTAGGGTTAGGGTTCGGGTTAGGGTTAGGGTTCGGGTTAGGGTTAGGGTTAGGGTTCGGGTTCGGGTTAGGGTTCGGGTTCGGGTTCGGGTTCGGGTTAGGGGTTCGGTTTAGGGTTCGGGTTTTCGGGTTCGGGTTCGGGTTCGTTCGGTTTTCGGGTTCGGGTTTAGGGTTAGGTTAGGGTTTCGGGTTAGGGTTAGGGTTCGGGTTAGGGTTTCGGGTTAGGGTTCGGGTTAGGGTTCGGGTTAGGGTTTCGGGTTAGGGTTAGGGTTCGGGTTCGGGTTAGGGTTCGGGTTCGGGTTTAGGGTTCGGGTTAGGGTTAGGGGTTAGGGTTAGGGTTCGGGTTAGGGTTCGGGTTCGGGTTCGGGTTAGGGTTAGGGTTTCGGGTTAGGGTTAGGGTTCGGGTTCGGGTTAGGGTTCGGGTTAGGGTTAGGGTTAGGGTTAGGGTTCGGGTTAGGGTTAGGGTTAGGGTTCGGGTTCGGGTTAGGGTTAGGGTTCGGGTTAGGGTTCGGGTTAGGGTTAGGGTTAGGGTTAGGGTTTAGGGTTTTAGGGTTAGGGTTAGGGTTCGGGTTAGGGTTCGGGTTCGGGTTCGGGTTCGGGTTAGGGTTAGGGTTAGGGTTAGGGTTAGGGTTAGGGTTAGGGTTAGGGTTAGGGTTAGGGTTAGGGTTAGGGTTTAGGGTTAGGGTTAGGGTTTCGGGGGTTAGGGTTAGGGTTAGGGTTCGGGTTAGGGGGTTAGGGGGTTAGGGTTAGGGTTAGGGTTAGGGTTCGGGTTAGGGTTAGGGTTAGGGTTCGGGTTCGGGTTAGGGTTCGGGTTCGGGTTCGGGTTTAGGGTTAGGGTTAGGGTTAGGGTTAGGGTTAGGGTTAGGGTTAGGGTTAGGGTTAGGGTTAGGGTTTAGGGTTAGGGTTAGGTTAGGGTTAGGGTTAGGGTTAGGGTTAGGGTTAGGGTTAGGTTCGGGTTAGGGTTAGGGTTAGGGTTAGGGTTAGGGTTAGGGTTAGGGTTAGGGTTAGGGGGTTAGGGTTAGGGTTAGGGTTAGGGTTAGGGTTAGGGTTAGGGTTAGGGTTAGGGTTAGGGTTAGGGTTAGGGTTAGGGTTAGGGTTAGGGTTTAGGGTTAGGTTAGGGGTTAGGGTTAGGGTTAGGTTAGGGTTCGGGTTAGGGTTAGGGTTAGGGTTCGGGTTAGGGTTAGGGTTTCGGGTTCGGGTTAGGGTTAGGGTTAGGGTTAGGGTTAGGGTTAGGGTTAGGGTTAGGGTTAGGGGGTTAGGGTTAGGGTTTCGGGTTAGGGTTAGGGTTAGGGTTAGGGTTCGGGTTCGGGTTAGGGTTAGGGTTAGGGTTAGGGTTAGGGTTAGGGTTAGGGTTAGGGTTCGGGTTAGGGTTAGGGTTAGGGTTAGGGGGTTAGGGTTAGGGTTAGGGTTAGGGTTAGGGTTAGGGTTAGGGTTAGGGTTAGGGTTAGGGTTAGGGTTAGGGTTAGGGTTAGGGTTAGGGTTAGGGGTTAGGGTTAGGTTAGGGTTAGGGTTAGGGTTAGGGTTAGGGTTAGGGTTAGGGTTAGGGTTAGGGTTAGGGTTAGGGTTAGGGTTAGGGTTAGGGTTAGGGTTAGGGTTAGGGTTAGGGTTAGGGTTCGGGTTAGGGTTAGGGTTAGGGTTAGGGTTAGGGTTCGGGTTAGGGTTAGGGTTAGGGTTA
>JAUJYZ010001399.1:132500-353896 GCA_033675265.1 Actinostola sp. cb2023 | reverse complement strand
AGAGATGGGCCTCAAAATATCACAGTTGCCCTCGAAGCTTTGCTTCTCGGCCAACTGTTTATCTTTCGGACCATCTCTCAGCTGCGGACGTTATCAGCCAATATACCAGTTGCTAGTCTCCCTCGCAGCCGTGTTTAGTGTCGTCATGCTACGTTCTCTCCACTACACACAGCTGCTTACCCAAGCGCTACATTCCGTTCCACAGAATTAGCCAATCAGAGCTTGTTGCCCGAAATCAGGTCAACGTTCGAGTCATACCAAAGACCAGTGACAAACAAGATGGCATCCATTGACGAAGCATTTTGCCTTGCAGCGAAATAATTTAATATTAAAGAGTTTAACTGGGCAATACACTAAACCAATACACTAAACACAGCTGCGAGCTGTAGACTAGTAAATCGTGTACGTGAATACATTTCCTAACTTTGCAACGTTCTTACGTAAATAAACAACGAAACATGAGCCTGGAAGTGTCGAGTCGTAACTAGTGAACATGAATTGTAACGAATAAATATTTTTGATTGGCTAAACACTTACAATTGGAACGGAATGTAACGCTTGGGTAAGCAACTGAGTGTAGTGGAGAGAACGTTGCGTTACGACACTAAACACGGCTGCGAGGGAGACTAACCAGTCGCCAGAAGGGGTTTATTTACTAAGTATACTTCGAAAGGAAGATTGACACCATCAGACTGTAATGTTTTCAAGGTACTTTTTCTATAGTTACAAATTGTACCTTTGTCTTTGCATCATCCACTTTGATAGAGTTAATAGAAATCTTCAAGTCCACCTTTCTGAGTTTACCACCCTTTTTACCAGCTTCACTTTGTTTGATGTGCTTTGCAAACTGAAAATAAAGCACATGTTATTAACATGTACATGTGTGTAGATAGATCACTCGACACTCACTTCTGTGGTGCCTGGGTCAATTGCTGGATGGGGTGTTTCATGCAAGTTGAGTTTGTCGGTCATTCCCTCCTTTGATCACTAAAATTACCAATAAAAATATTTTGATCTGAACTGTACTCCATGTTCAGACATTTTATACATTTTATATTTACATTTTGTTGTTGTTGTTGTTTTTCTCTGTTGAAGTTTTTTTGTCATTACTTACTTATATATTAGGAGGGTAGCCTTTGAATGGGAATTTAGTTTCCCCCTGCCACCATCCCGTCAACATCTTTAGTTTTAGTTCTTTGTTCATTGTGTATCATTTTTTTTTTCCTTATTATTATTGTATCTATTTTATTTTATGTTATGTTATATTGTTGTAGTTGACAAAGAGTTATTAAACATTAAACATGTGGTGGTAGCAGTGTGCCTATACATTGCCTTTGACTCGGCCACAATGGCCTACTACAAGGAAGTATGATTTGCCCGACTATCGAGTTAATGTATAGAAGCACGTGGGAATTGGCCTATTTTGAGCCGCATCAAAATAATTAATTCTACCTAGACTGATGGGATATCTTATGACATCATTTCCAGTTTCAAGTATTCGGATCTCTTCAGTGTCATAGTTCAGTCAACGATCTTGTATGTATAGAGTTTATGGATAAGCAATAGTGCAGTCTTAATTTATTTTGAATTTGAATATCCAACACCATAAGTTCCAATATGGCCAAGCGTAAAGATCGAAAACCTATTGACTACACTGCATTCGACAGCATCGGATTTGATGGTATAAAGCCGAGTGTCAGTCCACGTGCGGGCTCTGAGGGACTTCCCAGCCCTAAGGATACGGCAACCAGGAGCGTAGAAAAACGCAAACCGTCGGAGATAGATCAGTTCGCACTTTTACTACAAATGAATGAGAAGTTGGAACGTATGGTTCTCGAGAATAAGAGGTTAGAGACAATCGTTCAGGAATGCCCCTGACGCACTCAAGGAAGACGAAGGATAAGTCGGGGTCTAACATGGAGCGCAAGAATATATCATCACGTATAGCCATCGATGACTCGGGCAGCAGATCATGAACGGGAAAGTTTGGAGCTGCTAATTCCGACTCGAGTTCAAATTCTGGAGTAACCTGAGTATCCGGGCCTTCAAAGGGGAGGGGGAGAGGCCCGGGAGAAGAGAGAGGAAGAAGGCCTGACACAAGGGCATTGATCTGCCCGTGTCAGCCATCCAGATTCTGGACGTTGGCATGATTGGATAAAACACAAAGGCTTGAAACGTCCCCAGGGAAACGTCACAGCCGACCGGAAATGATACATCATATTCTATAAGAATAAGCTCGATTTCCTCAGTCTGTTATTTATGATTGAAAATAATTTAGACAGGCTCTAGAAGGAGCTATTTCCTGGAATTGAATTGAAGAAATAACAAGAACTTTGTCTTCAAACTAACAAAAAAATGACGTGCTTGGGGTTTTGCCGACAGGCTGATTTATCAGCTGTTTCTTAGTTTCATCTTGTAAGTAAGTAAGGACTTTATTTAACGAGGGTAGCATGATAAAAACCAAATTGAAGAAGATATAAAAGGTGCTTGTAGAACGTTAATACCAAAACGGTTTTAAAAACTCCAAGAGCATCAAGGCCAAGTTCCTTGACACACGACAGTCTTGACATGACAGTTGGCAGAGCGGAATGGTGATTTTGATTGGTTGTTATTTTCAGATATATGTATCGTGCTGCAAGGGGGCGGAAGGCTCAAATCAATAGGTCTGTGTCAGGCTTTTTCCCTTCTTTTCTCCCTTTCTTTTTCTCTACTTCTCCGCCAAAAAAGCCTGATACTCAGGTTAATTCTGGAGATGAAACCGATGATGAGAAGCATTGGAAGAAATCCAATACTTCAGGTAAGCGATCAAAGAAACTTAAATCAGGAAAAAACGGCACGGATCACAACTTGCGTGGTAACCCCCAGATCTGGCCGCATAGTGAGTTGTCGTTGAGTTGTGTTAGTAAAGATGTCGCTTACGATGACTTGACAATTGAGGAATTTGTGGCGGGATACACAACGATTATGAGTCATTCAAAAATTACCACAGTTGAGCAAAAAGCCAGATTACAACATCTTATGCGATTAATGTACCTGGCCACCCAATATCATTGGAGCACAGTTCGTGACTTTCATGCAACCGTCTTGCTAGAGATAGAGCGGGGATGATCGTTAACATGGGAGGAATCATTTCTGCACATGGAGCAGCAAGCCTTGATTGGGAAAGCTAAAATACGTACTACAACTCCAATGACAAACAAGACGAATCGCACTGTGCAAATGAGTGGTGTTCTCTTTTGTAGAGATTACAACAAAAGTAAATGCCAGCATCCCAAGGATCATTACCGCATGATCAAAGGTGTCCAGAAATGGGTTCAACACATATGCACTAAGTGTTGGACTGCCAGCAAGAAGATTGAGAGGCACTCCGAATATTCCACTGATTGTCCTCTGTTTGTGGCTGATGTTGCGGGTTCCTCGTCGCCTGCAAACTCAATGCTTCCAAAGCCAACACATTCGGGATGACTATAACCTCTACATGATAGTTCTTGTGAGCAGGCCTTGACAAGATCGAACTTACATGAACAGCAGGACAATACAGCGCAGAATCATTTATCGCAGACTTATGTAAGTACAGAATCACATGTCGCTAGACAATATATCGCAGGACCATATCAGTCAGGAAAAAATTACTCAGGACATTTTCTCGCAGGACAACATATTTCAGGACAACATATTTCAGGACAACATATTTCAGGACAACATATTTCAGGACAACATATTTCAGGACAACATATTTCAGGACAACATATTTCAGGACAACATATTTCAGGACAACATATTTCAGGACAACATATTTCAGGACAACATATTTCAGGACAACATATTTCAGGACAACATATTTCAGGACAACATATTTCAGGACAACATATTTCAGGACAACATATTTCAGGACAACATATTTCAGGACAACATATTTCAGGACAACATATTTCAGGACAACATATTTCAGGACAACATATTTCAGGACAACATATTTCAGGACAACATATTTCAGGACAACATATTTCAGGACAACATATTTCAGGACAACATATTTCAGGACAACATATTTCAGGACAACATATTTCAGGACAACATATTTCAGGACAACATATTTCAGGACAACATATTTCAGGACAACATATTTCAGGACAACATATTTCAGGACAACATATTTCAGGACAACATATTTCAGGACAACATATTTCAGGACAACATATTTCAGGACAACATATTTCAGGACAACATATTTCAGGACAACATATTTCAGGACAACATATTTCAGGACAACATATTTCAGGACAACATATTTCAGGACAACATATTTCAGGACAACATATTTCAGGACAACATATTTCAGGACAACATATTTCAGGACAACATATTTCAGGACAACATATTTCAGGACAACATATTTCAGGACAACATATTTCAGGACAACATATTTCAGGACAACATATTTCAGGACAACATATTTCAGGACAACATATTTCAGGACAACATATTTCAGGACAACATATTTCAGGACAACATATTTCAGGACAACATATTTCAGGACAACATATTTCAGGACAACATATTTCAGGACAACATATTTCAGGACAACATATTTCAGGACAACATATTTCAGGACAACATAGTCCGCAGCCCGCGTTTTAATGACAGCCAACTTGCAATGATCGAAAACGACTCATGAATATAATTTATTTTGCATTGGAGCTTTTTAAGCGTGTAAAAGATAATGTAAAAAGACATCGACATTTTGTGTATATCAGTCTTGGGTTGAGAAAGCTAATTTATGCAAATAGTGCCGGGAGAATTAAATATGATTGGCAGATATTATTTTGTTCAAAAACAAACTTCTGTATGTTCAATTCCATAATTTTCTCAAGAAAAAGGACTAGAGTTCTTCATAGTTTTGATAGTGGATCAGTGCTTTACCGTGGTATAGTAAATGGAACTGGTCATTTGTTCCTTTCAAAACTTTCCTTTCTGGTTGGAGGCGTCAATAATGCGCCTCCGAGAAAGACGTTTCGGAACACACTCGCAGTGTTGCAATCAATGGCTCAGAAGTCGAGTTCATTTTAGCACGCGCTTCAGTATTCACATTCCCGCGTGATATTTCGACGTGGAGCATCTGTCCTAGCCTCCCCCGCAGACGCTTTTTAGGTGTTCTTTCCGTCCTCCAAAGAGTCTGCGGTGAACTACATCTGTCCAGCTCGTCGTTCCTCTTGGGATTTGGCTACGTCCACCTCTCTGTAACAGCCTATATTTGTAATATTGTGTAGAGGTGGCCATTGTGTAGAGGTGGGCGTTATGTAGAGGTGGCCGTTGTGCACTGTTGGACATGTGGCCGTAGTACAGAGGTGGCCGTTGTGTAGAAGAGCAGGTCTATGTGCAGAAGTGGCCTGGGAGGCCGTCAGAGTCGGGCGAGTCAGACAGGAGGCCGTTGTGCAGAGGTGGGCTCAGGTGGCCGTTGTGTAGATGTGGCCATTGTGTAGAGGTGGCGGTTGTGTAGAGATGGTCGTTCTGCAGAAGTGGGTGGTTGTGCACTGATGGACGGGTTGTGTAGAAGTGACCGTTGTGTAGAGGTGGCGGTTGTGTAGAGATGGCGTTCTACAGAAGTCGGTCGTTATGTAGAGGTGGCCGTTGTGCAGAGTCAGACGGGAGGCCGTTGTGCAGAGGTGGCCGTTGTGTAGAGGTGGCTGTTGTGTAGAGGTGGGCATTGTGCAGAAGTGGCCGTTATGCAGAGGTGGCCGTTGTGTAGAGGTGGCTGTTGTGTAGAGGTGGGCATTGTGCAGAAGTGGGCGTTGTGCAGAGGTGGCCGTTGTGCAGAAGTGGCCGTTGTGCAGAGGTGGCGGTTGTGTAGAGATGGCGGTTGTGTAGAGATGGTCCCTTGTGCAGAAATGGGCATTGTGCAGAAGTGGGCGTAGTGGACGGGTGGCCGTAGTACAAAGGTGGCCGTTGTGTAGAGGTGGTCTATTTGCAGAAGTGGGCCTGGCCTTGTGCAGAAGTGGGCGTTGTCTAGAGGTGGCTGTTGTGCACTGCTGGAAGGGTGGCCGTTGCGCAGAGGTGGCCATTGTGTAGAGGTGGCCCATGTGTAGAGGTGGCGAAGTGGTCGTTGTTATAGAGGTGGCCGTTGTGCAGAGATGGGCTCAGGTGGCCGTTGTGTAGAGATGGTCGTTGTGTAGAAAAGGTCGTTGTGTAGAAGTTGGCGTTGTGCACTGGTGGACGGGTGGACGGGTGGCCGTTGTGCAGAGGTGGCCGTTGTGCACTGGTGGACGGGTGGCCGTTGTGCAGAGGTGGCCGTTGTGCACTGGTGGACGGGTTGACGGGTGGTCGTTGTGTAGAGGTGGTCGTTGTGCGGAAGTGGGCGTTGTGCAGAGGTGGCCATTGTGTAGAGGTGGCCGTTGTGTGGAGGTGACCGTTGTGTAGAGGTGGCTGTTGTGTAGAGGTGCCGTTGTGTAGAGGGTGGCCGTTGTGTGGAGGTGGCGGTTGTGTAGAGATGGTCATTCTGCAGAAGTCGGTCGTTGTATAGAGGTGGCCGTTGTGCAGAGTCAGACGGGAGGCCGATGTGCAGAGATGGGCTCAGGTGGCCGTTGTGTAGAGATGGTCGTTGTGTAGAAAAGGGCGTTGTGTAGAAGTGGGCGTTGTGCACTGGTGGACGGGTGGCCGTTGTGCAGAGGTGGGCGTTGTGCAGAAGTTGGCGTTATTGTGCAGAGGTGGCCGTTGTGTAGAAGTGGGCTCAGGTGGCCGTTGTATAGACCTGGCCCATGTGTAGAGGTGGCGGTAATTGTGTAGAGATGGTCGTTGTGCACTGGTGGACGGGTGGTCGTTGTGTAGAGGTGGTCGTTGTGCGGAAGTGGGCGTTGTGCAGAGGTGGGCGTTGTGTAGAGGTGGCCGTTGTGTAGAGGTGGCCGTTGTGTGGAGGTGGCCGTTGTTTAGAGATGGCTGTTGTGTAGAGGTGGCCGTTGTGTAGAGGTGGCCGTTGTGTGGAGGTGGCCGTTGTGTGGAGGTGGGCGTTATGTAGAGGTGGCCGTTGTGTAGAGGTGGCCGTTGTGTAGAGTTGGCCGTTGTGTAGAGGTGGCCGTTGTGTGAAGGTGGCCGTTGTGTAGAGGTGGCTGTTATGCAGAGATGGCCGTTGTGCAGAGGTACGTGGCCATTGTGTAAAAGTGGACGTGTAGAGGTGGCCATATTGTACAGAGGTGGACGTTGTGCAGAGGTGACCGTTGTAGACAGGTTTCAATAACACTGATGAAATGTAGGCCGTTACAGAGAGTTGGACCTTAACAGAGGTTGGACAGCATACCATAGAGGTGGTATACTTTAGACTTATCAAGGCAATGTTCTCAGTGAGCTCTACTTCTGAGTCATTGATTGCAACACTGCGAGCGTGTTCCAAAACGTCTTTCTCGGTGGCGCATTATTAACGCCTCCAACCAGCTTTTGAAATGAACAAATAACCAGTTCCATTTACTATACCACGGTAAAGCGCTGATTCACTATCAAAACTATGAAGAACTCTAGTCCTTTTTCTTGAGAAAATTATGGAATTGAACCTACAGAAGTTTGTTTTTGTAGAGATATTATCTGCCAATCATATTTAATTCTCCCGGCACTATTTGCATAAATTAGCTTTCTCAACCCAAGACTGATATACACAAAATGTCGATGTCTTTTTACACATTTCTTCAAGGGGATCACAACCAACGCTTAAAAAGCTCAATTGCAAAATAATTATATTAATTCATCAGTCGTTTTCGATAGCTGCAAGTTGATTACTTAGGTAATCTAAGTTAACTGAACTCACTGATATATTTATGACATTTATGGACCCTTATAATTCAGGTCAGCTAAATACGACGTTACAACTGTTGTTTAGAACTGAATACCAAAGAAAATAGAAGAAATCGACAAGCTTTCGGTCATTTGGTACAAAGTATGTGCCGACTGTGAGTAGTTGTTGACAGCTAAATGTTGGGATTAGTGTCATTTTAAGATATTTATTTTTCAACGCTGATAAAAAGCCCCAAGAAGATTTTCATACCCCCTTTTACAGTAGCATTTCTACTTTCAAAAAATCTAAATTTCAAGTAAAATATAATTATACCGAGAGGAGAAACTTTATTTTGAAAAACTGCTCCAAAACAATAATTTTTGAGGAGGCGAAATTTAGTGATTTTCAGCGACTCGCCGTGACCTTTACAATTAAGCCACAGGTTTATAATTGGATTCAAAATACTCATAAACACTTCGACTACGACTTTGCAAGGTCAAACTAGGACTTTAGTCTGATGCGAAGCAGAAATAGCGAAGTTTACGAGGGTCGAGGTATGACTCGCGATTTTTTTCGTGTGTTTTCAAGGTACGCGGGGTCGTCACGGATTTTTATATTTTTTTGGCGTTTAAATAAATATTTGCACAAACAAATCCCACCACGTTTCTAAGACTATAATAGGGTATTTTTGGACAAAATATGAAGAGTTTTAATTTTTCGTCATGTGCCAATACTATCAGGAATAATAACAACATTATCTGCCAACTTTGGAATGTTAACGTATAATGTTTCTCCAGGGTTTGCTGAAGATGGGTTCATTGTTATTCTGTTTAAACAAGATTCGGCTTTCAAACCAAATGCCTGTTTATACTGTCGATTTACATCTAACTTATCTGAAATAGATCGTTCTGTCATAATAATATTATAAAGAATTGTCTTTTTATATAGTTATATATAAATGAATACAAAACTATCAAAGATTTATTATTCAACTAATGGTTATTGGAAAGGTTATTCTGCTGTTTCTAAATTAGTAAATTCTGTAGAGAGTGTTAACGCAGATATCGCAAAGAAGTGGTTAGAGAAACAGGCTATATGGCAAATATATTTACCCGCTCCTGACTATATTCCAAGACCTCATTGGAACATTTCTAAACCAAATGAAATTCATCAAGCGGATCTACTATTCTCACTGGGACCTTCACGCACGATGCCAAAAATATCGCACGATTCTCGCAACCCTCGAGAGGAATTCGTCCCAGAGGACTACATCTCACATCCCCATGTGCTTAGATTGGTATAAATAATATGATTCACACCAGAAAACCCTCTTCGAACCGTTTCGCTGGCAGACGTACAACGACTTGCTCGACGCCCCACCCTCCTCCCCGCAGCGATGAATCAGCCTATCACCCATTCCCACTGTGAGCTACACGCTCACAACCGCCTCGGAGGTCTTCTCCCACATCTGAATACACCGATATTCCTCGAGGCATTGTGTGTGATGGCTCTCAGTGGGAATACATTACAATTGTATTATATTATTATATTATCATACTTGGACGGGACTCGGAAGGTAGTCAGGCGTGCATGTAATGCATGGTGCGTTGGAATGCACAACTTTAGCAAGTATTCTGTACAATAGAGATGCATGACAAAGAAAACATAACACAAATAAGATGCGGTTGTCATACTCTAGAAATGGGCATGCAAAAGTCTTCGGATTTGAGAATAATATTCGACCGTGTTAAAGTGTTTCAATGAACTTGAAACTTCAGGGTTATTGAATGTGCTATCTAAACTAATTGACTTGGTAGTTAGAGAAAAATTCATCACCGGATTTTTCAGTTTTACCTCTTTCAGTAAAGACAAGTGATATCTTTGACAAAAGACAAAATGCATATCTTTACTGGAACTCGTATTTTTCGAAATCGAATGAAGCGATTTCTTTCCGTTTCCTAAAAGGAATCTCGAAAAGATTGCAGAACAATATGAGCTCAAAAAAAAGTTTACTTAAAGTCCATAAAGCGAAGTTTTTGGGCACCCGACACAATTGTCTAGGATTGTTTACAAATTCGCTACCAAAAAGTTCCGATTCGATCTATTTGCAAACGCTTCCATAGAAATCATCGAAACTTCGTAAACTTGAAGACGACCATGTGAACTTTATGTCTTGAAGACAATTTTTTAAACAAAACTCTACTCTCTCTGAAAATCGAATTTATTCAAAAAAGCGTAATAACGTCATTTTGGCGCTAGAATAACTCCGATCGTGATGAAACATATATCATAGCAAACTTTAATCTATCTCTAGACTTGTTATAAAAAATTGATTTTAAATTAGTTTGTCAGCAGAAACGAATTTTCCGTTCAAACATGGAAGGTAACGCCACCTAAAAACCCAGTCCAGCCACCTTAACACGCATAACATTTCGCGTTGTGTTTTATCATCAGGACAACCCGTATTGTATTTTCTAACAAAAGGAGCTCCATCTTTTTGGTTTCATCTTTTTTTTCATCTTTTTGGTTTCATCTTTTTTTATATCTTTTGGTTTATTATGGAGCGCTCCCATCTTTTGGTTTCATCTTTTTGGTTTCATCTTTTTTTTTTCATCTTTTTGGTTTCATCTTTTTTTTCATCTTTTTGGTTTCATCTTTTTTTTCATCTTTTTGGTTTCATCTTTTTTTTTCATCTTTTTGGTTTCATCTTTTTTTCATCTTTTGGGTTTCATCTTTTTTTTCATCTTTTTGGTTTCATCTTTTTTTTCATCTTTTTGGTTTCATCTTTTTTTCATCTTTTTGGTTTCATCTTTTTTTTCATCTTTTTGTTTTCATCTTTTTTTTCATCTTTTTGGTTTCATCTTTTTTTTAAATATATATATATTTTGTTTGTATTCTTATATCCGTATGCATATGTATGTATCTGGTCTGAAGAAATATTCCTTTTATCATCTTCTCTATTTAATGCTATTTTATTTACCTCCTCTGTATATAACTCATGGTTGTGACTTCTAATAACATTCATTTTTCGAAGTTGTGTTTCTCCTTCAAATAAACATCTTTTATAATCATCAAAACTTATATCATTTTTTAACAACTGTTCTTTTTATTCCCTTACATCGTTTTTCTTATTTTTCTTCACATTTATATGAATATAGTTTTGCACGTAATCCAACAAATTCTGTAATTGTTTTTCCATCTGCTTCATCCTTAAACATACCGATAACTTTTTGTGTTAACACCTGTTTCTATTTTTGATTTATGATCTTTTGGATAATTGCTTGTATCAAACTTTGTTTTAATATCTTTCTGTATATCCATATAAAAATCATCTGTTTCTATTTCATACATTAGTGAGTCTGTATCTGTAAAATAATAATTTTGCTTGATCATTATATTTTTCTTTTATATAATTATAATGAAAATCATACATTAATGTTTTACTGAGATCTAATATAGACATACCCAGATATATAGGTTTATCGAATTTTAACTTTGTTCTCTTCATATGTATAGCTGTCAAGTTTTCTGAAAATATAATTCTGTGAAAATAGTTAGGTTTACAAATAAGTTTTTTTGTCATTTGCACCTCAGAAGTAACAAGTTTAATATCAACCCTATTTCGTATATTTTCCATAGTTTTTCCAAATACTGAATTATTCATTAATTTGAAGAAATCTTTTTTCGAAATCATTTTTCGCATTTGTACGTAAATCCGTATTAAGATTTATATATGGTTTTAACCAATCGGTTTCATTGAATTTTATACCTCTGTGAATTTTAATTATTTTCAACCCTAGACTTTTGGCTCCTGTACTGTTTCAATGTTTGATGATGAATAATATATTTCTTTTTATTACCAAGGTTAGGTAGTAATTTCTCAACCTTGTTAACTATCATTCTTTCTGGTGCTAATGGATAATCGTTATGAAGATTGTGAAGTTTTTTTGATATTCTAAATCTACTTCCAAAATACATGGATGCTTTTCCCAATGTTCTAATTCTTTTACACCCATCCATTCAAAACCGTGTGTTGGAAGTTTTTCACTCATCGCCCATCCATATAAATTATTAGCATCTAGATATTGAATATATTTTGATTTTTCTTCTGGAATATAGCCATCCATATATTTATTATTAGCTTTACCATATCTTGTGGATATCATTGATACTCCGCTGCGAATACCTTTTTCTATCATATTAATCATATCTATATCATTTAATAATTCTAATTCTATTTTTGTTGTTTTTAGACATGCGCTCCATGCTAGACCTGGTGCTGTATAATACCATGCGGGGTCTAAGTTATAGTTTTTTTATACAAACTGTTCTAAAATTCTCAAATACGTCGGCTAATAATATTACATCTGATTTTAGATATAAATTATGGTACTCTTTCATATTTTTTATTTTGAATTTTTTCCAGATATTCTGGGCATGTTTATAATCATCGTCTGAAATGTCCTCTTTATTAAGTTTAGAATAAAACTCTTCTATTGGTGGGAGGCTTGTATCATCCAACTTTTTTATACTGTTGATATAGTCATATGGATATACTCCTTTTTACTCGGGCCCAGGCCGCAGGCCGCCCGAGTTAGAAAATGCGGATTTCGGTTGTAGTAGTAGTAGTAGTAGTTTTGTTCGGCTCCAAAATGACGAGTATGCGACGTATTTAATCGTATCCGGAGTTTCAAGATTACTCAGCAGATTTGAAAAGATAAACGAGAAACAGGACTCAAGTAGATTTTGAATCTTAGTTTTGAAAGCAGCTGTAGATCTTCAAGCTATTAAAAGGTCAGGATTCTAGTTCATCGTTCAATGACTAGAAGTGGTAAAAGGACTAGAAGCTCGCTTAAAATATATTTTAAAAAAAACAAACGCGAGGCCGTTATCGGAACCATCTGACCTATGCAACCTCAAGACGTATCATGTTCGTACTCACCGGACTAATAGTCTCCCTCGTCACTCAACTGTCACTGATTGTCATGACGTCAGAGAAAATTATATTGTATTGAAGAAGATGTCCTTGTTTTATTCGACGTTCGAACCGTAACTCGAACCCGAACTCGATTCCAAACTCGACGTTTCGGGATCTGAAGCTAGAGAGGGGGCCTTTACACAAACTCATCAAAATCAAATCAATTGAACTCAAAGTCAAAAGGTATAATCAAATGAACTCAAAGGCAAATCAAATGAACTCGACACATACATGTATATACATAGTCTCCCTCGTCACGCAACTGTCAGTCATTGTCAGGTCTCTCCTCGCGCAGCTGACATTGTCCTTGTTCTTCAACCAACTGGCATTCATTTTCAAGTACTTCCTCGAACAACTGACATTTTCCTTTTCACAATGCCCGAGTGAACGCTCATTGAGCGTCTTGTCTTAATAATAAATCCAACTTTTCTCCTTTATAAAAATTTGCCATATTCAAACAGGATGATTTATCAAGATTTTCAACTAAAGTTCCAAGACCTGCAGCCATAAATCTTAAACTATCAATAAATCTTATTTCTCGTTTGATATTCACATCTTTAATATATTTATCTACAACTATCTGTTTTGTGAAAGATATATATTTCTCTTCATTATTTGGAATACAGGTTATATCACCTTCTCCTACTCCAAGATTTTTTATGAATAAGTGTGCATCATAACCAGATAAGTTGTGGAATATTACTGGGTAGAATTTTGGTATTTGATAATTAATATTACAATCGATCGTTGTGTGCGGCACCTCTATATTTTCCAGTAATGTGACAGTGGTCTAATACCCGGTCTCCATTTAGGACTTCTTCACAGATATGACATTTTAGTAAAAAGATTGAACTTTGACAGGTAATATACTCAAATTGTTTGGATATGGCGTTAGGTTTTGGGAGTGCTCGACATTTATAGTTAAATGTCTCGGATTCGGATGATACCATTTCCGGTTTTGAGGTAACTTCGAAAACCGTCTCACAAAATATTAAAAAAAAAACAATTGATCCAAATAAATATGATTTTTGTTCATTACATATAATGGTTGTCTTTCACCGAAAAAATTAGGGAAATCGGGCGGGGGCCGGAATTTACCTTATCCGTTCTTACACGGACAGCCTCTTAAATCATACTCACAGTTATGGTTGGTTACACAGGGACATGCTTGATGGTTTGGTTACACAGGGACATGCTTGATGGTTTGGTTACACCATAGTAATGGTTACACGGGGATATGCTTGATGGTTTGGTTACATTTTACGCCAGATAGAATTTAAATAAGGGGAGGGGTTGGGGAAATTAGTTGGGGCTTTGGGTTTGGGTATGGGTGTAGATTTTAGGTAGATAGGTGTACTCAATTAGTTTACACTTGTAAGCTAGGTAATTTGACACGTTAATAAAGGTTTATTATTATTATTATTATTATTATTATTAATTACACGGGGACATGCTTGATGGTTTGGTTACACGGGGACATGCTTGATGGTTTGGTTACACGGGGACATGCTTGATGGTTTTGGTTACACGGGGACATGCTTGATGGTTTGCTTACACGAGGACATGCTTGATGGTTTGGTTACATGGGGACATGCTTGATGGTTTGCTTACACGGGGACATGCTTGATGGTTTGGTTACACGGGGACATGCTCGATGGTTTGCTTACACGGGACATGCTTGATGGTTTGGTTACAGGGGGACATGCTTGATGGTTTGGTTACACGGGGACATGCTTGATGGTTTGGTTACACGGGGACATGCTTGATGGTTTGGTTACAGGGGGACATGCTTGATGGTTTGGTTACAGGGGGACATGCTTGATGGTTTGCTTACACGGGACATGCTTGATGGTTTGGTTACAGGGGGACATGCTTGATGGTTTGGTTACACGGGGACATGCTTGATGGTTTGGTTACACGGGGACATGCTTGATGGTTTGGTTACACGGGGACATGCTTGATGGTTTGGTTACACGGGGACATGCTTGATGGTTTGCTTACACGGGGACATGCTTGATGGTTTGGTTACACGGGAACATGCTTGATGGTTTGGTTACACGGGGACATGCTTGATGGTTTGGTTACACGGGGACATGCTTGATGGTTTGGTTACACGGGGACATGCTTGATGATTTGGTTACACGGGGACATGCTTGATGGTTTGGTTACACGGGGACATGCTTGAGGGTTTGGTAGAAATTTAGACGAGAGCACTCAGTCATACTCTACTTTGAATGTAATATTTATTCTACTACAGATTTAAAAGACTTTTTGAAGTCATGATGCCCTGCTCAACAAGCTTGTCGTACACTAGTTTTGCCGACACAATGTCTTGTACTCCGATACCTGATAGAGATAACAATAATAAAAGACAAAATGTCAATTTTTCAGTGGCCATACATAGTGTAATAGATGAGGACTGGTGCAGATGTTTCGTTATCAACCCGACCCAACCACATTCTCGTACCCAGAGCCCTCTCATCATTGGGTTTGTCGACAATTACCCCACACCTCCCTGCTCCTACCTAATGATTTGAAGACAATAGTCTTGTCCTTCGGTACCTCTATTTTGCCAGCAATGACGTCACCAATTTCACCCACCACTGTTGCCTAGCAATAAAGAAACAAAATTGGAAATTCTGCATACACACTAGCGTCTGGAGCTACAGTTGTAGTCTTATACCTTAGACTGGACAACATCTCCAGATTCTGCCATTGCTGCTTCCATGCTGTCTGCTACAACAAAGCTATTCAGCATGGCATCATCATCAAGCTCACGCCAGAAAGGGCGAGGTGCTCCAACCGCTACAGCAATACAATACAAATTAGTTACAACATATACATCTACAGGAGCCCACTGATATCTAGAGATATAACTGGTCCAAATATATTTTAAAACCCATTTGTTTTTTCTCGTTTTCAAAAGCCTGCGTTTTTCAAGGTCAGCGTGTAAGCCGTGGAACGGAGGAGCCCGGGAGGGGTGGGGGTGGGGGTATTCAAGGTAAAAAGGGGAGGGGAGACCGTCGGAAAACCTAGAAAATTACTCTAACAAATACCTCGTGGTGTAAATATCACCCTAAAACATGCTACCAAATAATAATCTCGTATTCAAGATGGAATGCGCTTTGTTCTCTGACAGTTTTGTTTGCTTTATCTGTTTTTGTTTGCTTTTTATCTGTGTTTATCAAGTTATTAATAATTGAAGCGTAATAATAATAATAATAATTTATTTATTCACGTAGAACACAAAAGAGCTTACAATAAAACTCGTAAGAACGTGCATGTGCTAAAAAAAATCTAAAATATATAATATTATAAAAAGTATATACCCCTAATCTATAATTAATTCAATCACCACCCCTACCAACCCAATATAATATACAATAAAATCGTAATCAAAAGAATCTGTAGCGTCAATTTTTTTGTCCAAGTTTCATACCCTAAAATAGCATCTCTTTAAAAAAATAGGATTTTGCTTAATAATAATGCACTTTATTTCAAGAGGGAATACATATTACAGCTTTTAAAAGCTGGAAAAAAACTCGCTTGACGCAACCCCTAAAAAATACAGACAATGATCGCCGATTTCAAACCCAGCTAAAGAATGCGACGAAAATAGGAATGTTTACATCCCTGCACATTGCTGGATTATAACCCCGGCTTTGTAACCACAATAGTTATGTTGTAATTAATGAGCACAGCGTTGAGTGGCATATACACACCATTAATTACTGCACCCTGCTTGACCCATTTCCCTTCGAGTACATAGTTCTCAGCAAATGTAGCAGTCACTATGACGTCAGCTCCAGCCACAGCTTCTTTCACTGTTGTACAGCACTGTGCTTGAATTTCATCTGCAAATTTCTTAGCGTTTGCTGGAGTGCGGCTCCATACCCTCACCTAGAAATAAAATATGCAAAATACTGGTCTTTGCAAGATGCAATAGCTGCAGTGTTTGAATGTGAAATCAGGGGGAAATGAAATACTAAAATGAAAATAAAAAACAAGGTTGAAATGACTATGCAACAATAGTTTAAATTGTAGTAATACTTCTGTAAATGATCTGATGTGCTTCAAAGCCTCAGCATGGCTTCTTGCTTGAGTTCCAGACCCGAGAATGGCCAACACTTTCACATCTTTCTTGGCCAGATGCTAGAAACATAAGTTAAGGAAACTAATGGCAAAAACATTTACCAGCAATGCCTGCAGAACCTCTGTTGGTAATTCAGCCATGCAGAGAAGAAGATTAAAGGGGCAACGTGGCGAGGATCGACATGCAACTCCTTCTATCCTCATAAACCAGGATTGAAACACTGGAGATCATCCAACACTGTATCAAAACAAGAAATACTGTAGAATCCCGGTTATAAACGTCCCCCCGGTTATAAGCCCCCCCCGGTTATAAGCCCACCTGTCTGCTAACATAAATTATTTCCTCCCGGTTATAAGCCCTCCCGGTTAAAAGGGCCCCTGGTAACTATAAGTCCCCTTCATATACTCCTCCCTCATATGGGGTACCGTATACAGGAAACAATAATCAGGCATTAGGTGTACGTAGCAAATGAGACTCACTGTGATCACGCTCCACGTTAATTTTGTTTGTAAATTCACGACTCAAAATAATCTTTTAAGCCATTTCACGCACGTCTTTCTTGCAAATTCACGGATCACGTTTTTTATCTTTTGTTTATGAAGTGTTTTTTCAAGATTCGCGCGCCATTTTTTGGCCAAATCATGCATCACGTGTAACCCCTTTGCTACCCTGTGCAATGCAAAATTGTTTCACCCTTTATAGCTATAGTCACATGCATATTTAATATTTCTAGCCTGCGAAGCTGGAGAGCTGCTTTTCAGGCTATAATATTTCATGATAATAATACTGTAGCATTCATATAGTATATGGATACATTTGTAGCAACAGCAGATGCGGCTGCAGTTCTCATTTCTGTGATAACTTCTCCATCCATTATCTGTGGAGAATTAATGATATGATAACCATAATTTTTTAAAACTGCATGTATATTATATTACTGTAAACTCAAATTATACATTTATCTGATTTGCAAAGCCTATTACTCCTAGTACTGCATGATGGAATACAAAAACCACCTTTAGAAGAAATGGCAACATGCAGGCTGGCACCCTAGATGTACATGTACTTCAAACAGACCATTACACACTGATCTTGGGTGATTTCTTGCAGGATTCTGCATGATCTACCCCACTAGTCACAACCATCCTTAGTGTTGTCATGTAAAACCTTGCATGATGACACTAAGTGCAGCTGAGTATAGGGCTCAGAAAAAGGCTGTACATGATCTTGCATGATCTTGCATGACCATTGATCTTTTGCAAAGAATCTCAACCTGGGAAGCACAGTGTACCAAGCACAGTAAGCCCAATGTACGACATCAGTTCTCCCTTGGTTAGGGCTAGTCACATGGCAAAACAAATCATTGGGGGTGGGTGGGTAATGGAGCTCCATGGTGGGCCAATAAGAGCCAAACAATGCAGGGGTTTGTACAACTTCTACAGTTTCAATCTAATCAATATGAAACTTGGCCACAGTATATGTCAAATCAACAATTCTGTTCTTTTTTCTTCTTCTTTTTATCACCATTTTGTTAACTATATAAATAGCACAAAATGGCGGAAATTTCAAACTTCAAAAAATTTATATCTTCAGATTCAATAGCGATTAATCTGAGATATTATTTAGGCTATATCTTTAATTTGTAGTGTTCTTTCGATTGCAATGATCAAATTACCGTATTTGTGAATTTCAAAATTTGTTGGCATGTTCGTGACATCATTTTCCGCAAAAAAAAAAAAAAGGGCAGCTTTGTTGTCTGGAACAAATTTGGCTCTTATATGGGGCCATGTCAGTTCACAATGTCTCAATGTATATGCATGCGCTTTACAATTAAATGAGTGTGTTAGACATTTTTGGAGTATATGGAGAGCCTTTAAGGTAACCTGCATGCATGCAAGGTGAGTAGAGCTACATATATATGTAGACCAAGAAAGAGACTGCATGCATGTATACATAAAATTAAGATACCAGGGAACATTAGGCTCCACTTACAGCTTGTAATGTCCCAGTTTCTGGATTAAACAGCAAAAAAAAACATAGTTGGAGTTGGCAGCCATTCTGCCAATTTTTTTTTTTTTTTTTTTTTTTTTTGTTTTTTTTTTTTGAATTTTTTAAAAAAAAAAAATTTTTTAAAAAATTGACATAAGTGAGTTGGCAGACCATTCTTGCCATTATCTGGATAACCACAGACTAATTTGGTTCCAAGTGCTTTATTATTTCTTGCATATGCTGGCATTCCCAAGAAAACCACCTTGAAATGAAGAAGTCAGTGAGAACACTGAAGGTTATCGAGGGTGTTTATTACACTGTACATGTACAAAGAGACCATTTAAAATAAAAATAATAAGGAGAAGTTGGAAGACAAGAAAATATTTCCATTGATTGTTGAATATTGGATAACTGAATGACAAATGGATTGAAAGAATGAATGATGTACATTGTACACATGTACAGCAGGGGGGGGGGGGGGGGGCTCATACTCCATCGTTCACCACCAAATCCTCCCCTCTAGCGCTCCCCTCCTCAAACATATAAATTTAAGGAGTAGACCGGACCAGAGGATCGGATTAGGCGGGTCACTGCATGGCACCCTGGATTGTAAAAGTTGGTCAAATATACAGCTATTTCAAAAAAGGTTGGTGAAGGTTGGTGAAGGTTTTGTTGCATCTTGCATCTTGCATACCAAGCCCGAAATGTATTGTGGATCATATATAAATAATGTCAGCATGCACATACAGAAGAAATATGCTGGTTCCATATTGTGAAGACAAAATTTGGGAAAATTCCCAGAGTCCATATTGTTGTGACCTTTTTTCGCTGACTCTCAGGCTTTCACATCGCCCATAGTGCATTTCAGGCTTGGTATGCAAGATGGCAAGATGCAACAAAAACCCAAAACCTTCACCAACCTTTTTTTGAAATACATGTAGCTTAAGCTGTATATTGAAAACTAGGTTTTGACTGACTATTATAATGGATATACAATATTACACATGTACACGTACTGCACATCATATACAATGCATGCATGCTGGCCTGTAATTATACAGCTGTCTATAGATCCCGACGTAGTCAATTGATAAAAATCGATATCGAATCGGTAAAAATCGATATCTTGAATTGATTGAATACGATTTGTATCGATCAATCGGTAAAAATCGATATCACACACTTTTTTTCTTTAATATCGATTTTTATCCGATTGACGTGATTTATCGTTTTTATCGTTTTCCTTCTGTGGATCGTTTTGTTTCTTAGTGAGGACTCGATCTGAACTGACTTGCTACATGAACACCCATATCTACATCTACATCTTGTTACGTCGGTAGTATCGTAATAAATAAAAAGATAATAACAATAAAAATATATATATTGATTTTAGAATAAAAGAAGTTGCCAGTTGTCAATAGTAGTTTGGTTTATGCGTCTCGGTAATTGCACTCTAGGGTCAATCAGATGATATTCAACACATTATTACGCGAATAACAGCAAAACCGTTAAAAAATCGAGTAAAAATCGATATCACACCTTTTTTTCTTTATCGATTTCTACCGATTTCCGTTAAAAATCGATACCATCACTTGATTTTTATCGATTAGTATATATCGATTTTTATCGATTGACTACGGTCGGTTATAGATGCACTACTAGTCATGTATATAGGCTCCTTTCGTCGTGTACCAGAATCTATTTTTCATGATAAATTACAATCGCAGAGTGTAGAGTCATTTGTTGATTGAACATTAATTGTTCCATTGTGAGCCCTCACACTGTGTGTTGTTAGCCAATACACAATGGCACTTAATACCCCTCCTCCCTATGGACATTCTTTCTGAAATGCATTATTAGCCTGTATAGCTAGTCTACGCCTCGCTTCCGTCATTTAGTTCCATGTCACGCAATGCTCTCGGCCCACAGCGTTGCGTGATGGAACTAATGACGGATGCGAGGGAGACTAGCTATACAGGCTAATAATGCATTTCTGAATGTCCATATACTAGGGTATTAAGTGCCATTGTGTATTGGCTAACAAACAACAGTGTTCACAATGGAACAATTAATGTTCAAAACAAATGACTCTACACTCTGCTATTGTATTATCATGAACAATAGATTCTGGTACACGACGAAAGAGCCTATATACATGACTAGTAGTGCATCTATACCCGACGTAGTCAATCGATAAAAATCGATATTGATACAAATCGATAAAAATCAAGTGATGGTTATCGATTTTTAACGGAAATCGGTAGAAATCGATAAAGAAAAAAAAATAGGTGTGTGTGATATCGATTTTTATCGATTTTTAACGGTTTTGCTGTTTTCGCGTAATAATGTGTGTGAATATCATCTGATTGACCCTAGAGTGCAATTACCGAGACGCATAAACCAAACTACTATTGACAAACTGCAACTTCTTTTATTCTAAAATCAATATATATATTTTTATTGTTATTATCTTTTTATTTATTAACAATACTACCGACGTAACAAGATGTAGATGTAGATATGGGTGTTCAATGTAGCAAGTCAGTTCAGATCGAGTCCTCACTAAGAAACAAAACGATCCACAGAAGGAAAACGATAAAAACGATAAATCACGTCAATCGATAAAAATCGATATTAAAGAAAAAAAGTGTGATATCGATTTTTACCGATTGATCGATATATCAATCAATTCAAGGATATCGATTTTTTACCGATTCGATATCGATTTTTATCAATTGACTACGTCGGGATCTATAGACAGCTGTATAATTACAGGCCAGCATGCATGCATTGTATATCATGATGTGCAGTACGTGTACATGTGTAATATTGTATATCCATTATAATAGTCAGTCAAACCTATTTTCAATATACAGCTTAAGCTACATGTATTTCAAAAAAAGGTTGGTGAAGGTTTTGGGTTTTGTTGCATCTTGCATCTTGCATACCAAGCCTGAAATGCACTATGGGCGATGTGAATGGAGTCAGCGAAAGGTCACAACAATATGGACTCTGGGAATTTTCCCAAATTTTGTCTTCACAATATGGAACCAGCATATTTCTTCTGTATGTGCATGCTGACATTATTTTATATATGATCCACAATACATTTCGGGCTTGGTATGCAAGATGCAAGATGCAACAAAACCTTCACCAACCTTCACCAACCTTTTTTGAAATAGCTGTATATTGACCAACTTTTACAATCCAGGGTGCCATGCAGTGACCCGCCTAATCCGATCCTCTGGTCCGGTCTACTCCTTAAATTTATATGTTTGAGGAGGGGAGCGCTAGAGGGGAGGATTTGGTGGTGAACGATGGAGTATGAGCCCCCCCCCCCCCCCCCCCCCCCCCCCCCCCCTGCTGTACATGTGTACAATGTACATCATTCATTCTTTCAATCCATTTGTCATTCAGTTATCCAATATTCAACAATCAATGGAAATATTTCTTGTCTTCCAACTTCTCCTTATTATTTTTATTTTAAATGGTCTCTTTGTACATGTACAGTGTAATAAAACACCCTCGATAACCTTCAGTGTTCTCACTGACTTCTTCATTTCAAGGTTTTTCTTGGGAATGCCAGCATATGCAAGAAATAATAAAGCACTTGGAACCAAATTAGTCTGTGGTTATCCAGATAATGGCAAGAATGGTCTGCCAACTCACTTATGTCAAATTTTGCTGTTTAATCCAGAAACTGGGACATTACAAGCTGTAAGTGGAGCCTAATGTTCCCTGGTATCTTAATTTTATGTATACATGCATGCAGTCTCTTTCTTGGTCTACATATATATGTAGCTCTACTCACCTTGCATGCATGCAGGTTACCTTAAAGGCTCTCCATATACTCCAAAAATGTCTAACACACTCATTTAATTGTAAAGCGCATGCATATACATTGAGACATTGTGAACTGACATGGCCCCATATAAGAGCCAAATTTGTTCCAGACAACAAAGCTGCCCTTTTTTTTTTGCGGGAAAATGATGTCACGAACATGCCAACAAATTTTGAAATTCACAAATACGGTAATTTGATCATTGCAATCGAAAGAACACTACAAATTAAAGATATAGCCTAAATAATATCTCAGATTAATCGCTATTGAATCTGAAGATATAAATTTTTGAAGTTTGAAATTTCCGCCATTTTGTGCTATTTATATAGTTAACAAAATGGTGATAAAAAGAAGAAGAAAAAAGAACAGAATTGTTGATTTGACATATACTGTGGCCAAGTTTCATATTGATTAGATTGAAACTGTAGAAGTTGTACAAACCCCTGCATTGTTTGGCTCTTATTGGCCCACCATGGAGCTCCATTACCCACCCACCCCCAATGATTTGTTTTGCCATGTGACTAGCCCTAACCAAGGGAGAACTGATGTCGTACATTGGGCTTACTGTGCTTGGTACACTGTGCTTCCCAGGTTGAGATTCTTTGCAAAAGATCAATGGTCATGCAAGATCATGCAAGATCATGTACAGCCTTTTTCTGAGCCCTATACTCAGCTGCACTTAGTGTCATCATGCAAGGTTTTACATGACAACACTAAGGATGGTTGTGACTAGTGGGGTAGATCATGCAGAATCCTGCAAGAAATCACCCAAGATCAGTGTGTAATGGTCTGTTTGAAGTACATGTACATCTAGGGTGCCAGCCTGCATGTTGCCATTTCTTCTAAAGGTGGTTTTTGTATTCCATCATGCAGTACTAGGAGTAATAGGCTTTGCAAATCAGATAAATGTATAATTTGAGTTTACAGTAATATAATATACATGCAGTTTTAAAAATTATGGTTATCATATCATTAATTCTCCACAGATAATGGATGGAGAAGTTATCACAGAAATGAGAACTGCAGCCGCATCTGCTGTTGCTACAAATGTATCCATATACTATATGAATGCTACAGTATTATTATCATGAAATATTATAGCCTGAAAAGCAGCTCTCCAGCTTCGCAGGCTAGAAATATTAAATATGCATGTGACTATAGCTATAAAGGGTGAAACAATTTTGCATTGCACAGGGTAGCAAAGGGGTTACACGTGATGCATGATTTGGCCAAAAAATGGCGCGCGAATCTTGAAAAACACTTCATAAACAAAAGATAAAAACGTGATCCGTGAATTTGCAAGAAAGACGTGCGTGAAATGGCTTAAAAGATTATTTTGAGTCGTGAATTTACAAACAAAATTAACGTGGAGCGTGATCACAGTGAGTCTCATTTGCTACGTACACCTAATTGCCTGATTATTGTTTCCTGTATACGGTACCCCATATGAGGAGGAGTATATGAAGGGGACTTATAGTTACCAGGGGCCCTTTTAACCGGGAGGGCTTATAACCGGGAGGAAATAATTTATGTTAGCAGACAGGTGGGCTTATAACCGGGGGGGGCTTATAACCGGGGGACGTTTATAACCGGGATTCTACAGTATTTCTTGTTTTGATACAGTGTTGGATGATCTCCAGTGTTTCAATCCTGGTTTATGAGGATAGAAGGAGTTGCATGTCGATCCTCGCCACGTTGCCCCTTTAATCTTCTTCTCTGCATGGCTGAATTACCAACAGAGGTTCTGCAGGCATTGCTGGTAAATGTTTTTGCCATTAGTTTCCTTAACTTATGTTTTCTAGCATCTGGCCAAGAAAGATGTGAAAGTGTTGGCCATTCTCGGGTCTGGAACTCAAGCAAGAAGCCATGCTGAGGCTTTGAAGCACATCAGATCATTTACAGAAGTATTACTACAATTTAAACTATTGTTGCATAGTCATTTCAACCTTGTTTTTATTTTCATTTTAGTATTTCATTTCCCCCTGATTTCACATTCAAACACTGCAGCTATTGCATCTTGCAAAGACCAGTATTTTGCATATTTTATTTCTAGGTGAGGGTATGGAGCCGCACCCCAGCAAACGCTAAGAAATTTGCAGATGAAATTCAAGCACAGTGCTGTACAACAGTGAAAGAAGCTGTGGCTGGAGCTGACGTCATAGTGACTGCTACATTTGCTGAGAACTATGTACTCGAAGGGAAATGGGTCAAGCAGGGTGCAGTAATTAATGGTGTGTATATGCCACTCAACGCTGTGCTCATTAATTACAACATAACTATTGTGGTTACAAATGCCGGGGTTATAATCCAGCAATGTGCAGGGATGTAAACATTCCTATTTTCGTCGCATTCTTTAGCTGGGTTTGAAATCGGCGATCATTGTCTGTATTTTTTAGGGGTTGCGTCAAGCGAGTTTTTTTTCCAGCTTTTAAAAGCTGTAATATGTATTCCCTCTTGAAATAAAGTGCATTATTATTAAGCAAAATCCTTTTTTTTAAAGAGATGCTATTTTTAGGGTATGAAACTTGGACAAAAAAAATTGACGCTACAGATCTTTTGATTACGATTTTATTGTATATTTATATTGGGTTGGTAGGGGTGGTGATTGAATTAATTATAGATTAGGGGTATATACTTTTTATAATATTATATATTTTAGATTTTTTTAGCACATGCACGTTCTTACGAGTTTTATTGTAAGCTCTTTTGTGTTCTACGTGAATAAATAAATTATTATTATTATTATTACGCTTCAATTATTAATAACTTGATAAACACAGATAAAAAGCAAACAAAACAGATAAAGCAAACAAAAACTGTCAGAGAACAAAGCGCATTCCATCTTGAATACGAGATTATTATTTGGTAGCATGTTTTAGGGTGATATTTACACCACGAGGTATTTGTTAGAGTAATTTTCTAGGTTTTCCGACGGTCTCCCCTCCCCTTTTTACCTTGAATACCCCACCCCCACCCCTCCCGGGCTCCTCCGTTCCACGGCTTACACGCTGACCTTGAAAACGCAGGCTTTTGAAAACGAGAAAAACAAATGGGTTTTAAAATATATTTGGACCAGTTATATCTCTAGATATCAGTGGGCTCCTGTAGATGTATATGTTGTAACTAATTTGTATTGTATTGCTGTAGCGGTTGGAGCACCTCGCCCTTTCTGGCGTGAGCTTGATGATGATGCCATGCTGAATAGCTTTGTTGTAGCAGACAGCATGGAAGCAGCAATGGCAGAATCTGGAGATGTTGTCCAGTCTAAGGTATAAGACTACAACTGTAGCTCCAGACGCTAGTGTGTATGCAGAATTTCCAATTTTGTTTCTTTATTGCTAGGCAACAGTGGTGGGTGAAATTGGTGACGTCATTGCTGGCAAAATAGAGGTACCGAAGGACAAGACTATTGTCTTCAAATCATTAGGTAGGAGCAGGGAGGTGTGGGGGTAATTGTCGACAAACCCAATGATGAGAGGGCTCTGGGTACGAGAATGTGGTTGGGTCGGGTTGATAACGAAACATCTGCACCAGTCCTCATCTATTACACTATGTATGGCCACTGAAAATTGACATTTTGTCTTTTATTATTGTTATCTCTATCAGGTATCGGAGTACAAGACATTGTGTCGGCAAAACTAGTGTACGACAAGCTTGTTGAGCAGGGCATCATGACTTCAAAAAGTCTTTTAAATCTGTAGTAGAATAAATATTACATTCAACCATCAAGCATGTCCCCGTGTAAGTAAACCATCAAGCATGTCCCCGTGTAACCAAACCATCAAGCATGTCCCCGTGTAACCAAACCATCAAGCATGTCCCCGTGTAACCAAACCATCAAGCATGTCCCCGTGTAACCAAACCATCAAGCATGTCCCCGTGTAAGCAAACCATCAAGCATGTCCCCGTGTAACCAAACCATCAAGCATGTCCCCCTGTAACCAAACCATCAAGCATGTCCCGTGTAAGCAAACCATCAAGCATGTCCCCGTGTAACCAAACCATCAAGCATCTCCCCCGTGTAACCAAACCATCAAGCATGTCCCCGTGTAACCAAACCATCAAGCATGTCCCCGTGTAACCAAACCATCAAGCATATCCCCGTGTAACCAAACCATCAAGCATGTCCCCGTGTAACCAAACCATCAAGCATGTCCCCGTGTAACCAAACCATCAAGCATGTCCCCGTGTAACCAAACCATCAAGCATGTCCCCCTGTAACCAAACCATCAAGCATGTCCCCGTGTAACCAAACCATCAAGCATGTCCCCCTGTAACCAAACCATCAAGCATGTCCCCCTGTAACCAAACCATCAAGCATGTCCCCGTGTAACCAAACCATCAAGCATGTCCCCGTGTAACCAAACCATCAAGCATGTCCCCGTGTAAGCAAACCATCAAGCATGTCCCCGTGTAACCAAACCATCAAGCATGTCCCCGTGTAAGCAAACCATCAAGCATGTCCCCGTGTAACCAAACCATCAAGCATGTCCCCGTGTAACCAAACCATCAAGCATGTCCCCGTGTAACCAAACCATCAAGCATGTCCCCGTGTAACCAAAATAATCAAGCATGTCCCTGTGTAACCAAACCATCAAGCATGTCCCCGTGTAACCAAACTTACAAGCATGTCCCCCTGTAAGTAAACCATCAAGCATGTCCCGTGTAAGCAAACCATCAAGCATGTCCCAAACCCAAACCATCAAGCATGTTTCCCCAACCCCCAAACCATCAATTCATGTGGCGTGTAACCAAACCATCAAGCATGTCCCCGTGTAACCAAACCATCAAGCATGTCCCCGTGTAACCAAACCATCAAGCATGTCCCCGTGTAACCAAACCATCAAGCATGTCCCCCTGTAACCAACCATAACTGTGAGTATGATTTAAGAGGCTGTCCGTGTAAGAAACGGATAAGGTAAATTCCCCGCCCCCGCCAAACCATCAAGCATGTCCCCGTGTAACCAAAGATCAACCATGTCCCCATGTACCAAAATCATCAATTTGGTCCCCGTGTAACCAAACCATCAAGCATGTCCCCGTGTAACCAAAACCATCAAGCATGTCCCCGAGTAACCAACTATAAATCAAGCATGTCCCTCGTGTAACCAAACCATCATCCAAAACAATTTGAGTATAAACCATCAAGCATGTCCCCTTGTAACCAAACCATCAAGCATGTCCCCGTGTAACCAAACCATCAAGCATGTCCCCGTGTAACTGGAAACCATCAAGCATGTCCCCGTGTAACAAACGATCGATTGTAATATTAATAATCAAATACCAAAATTCTACCCAGTGTCATATTCCACAACTTATCAAGTTATGAATGCAGGACACTTATTCATAAAAAATCTACACCCAGGAGAAGGTGATATAACCTGTATTCCAAATAATAATAGAAATATATATCCTTTCACAAAACAGATAGTTGTAGATAAATATTTAAAGATGAGAATATCTGGAGAAATAAGATTTATTGATAGTTTAAGATTTAACCAGGTCTTGGAACCCCTCCCCCTTGTAAAATCATCCTGTTTGAATATGGTAACCAAACCATCAAGCATAAAAGTTGGATTTATTATAAGACAAGACGCTCAATGAGCTTCATCGGGCATTGTGAAAAGGAAAATGTCAAGTTGTTCGAGGAAGTACTTGAAAATGAATGAGTTGGTTGAAGAGGCTGTCCGTGTAAGAACGGATAAGGTAAATTCCGGCCCCCGCCCGATTTCCCGTAATTTTTTCGGTGAAAGACAACCATTATATGTAATGAACAAAAATCATATTGATTTTGATCAATTGTTTTTTTAAAATATTTTGTTTGAGACGGTTTTCGAAGTTTGTCAAAACCGGAAATGGTATCATCCGAATCCGAGACATTTAACTATAAATGTCGAGCACTCCCAAAACCTAACGCCATATCCAAACAATCTTGAGTATATTACCTGTCAAAGTTCAATCTTTTTACAAAAAGTGTCATATCTGTGAGGAAGTCCTAAATGGAGACCGGTGATTAGACCACTGTCACATTACTGGAATATATAGAGGTGCCGCACACAACGATTGTAATTTTTAATTATCAAATACCAAAATTCTACCCAGTAATATTCCACAACTTATCTGGTTATGATGCACACTTATTCATAAAAAATCTTGGAGTAGGAGAAGGTGATAAAACCTGTATTCCAAATAATGAAGAGAAATATATATCTTTCACAAAAACAGATAGTTGTAGATAAATATATTAAAGATGTGAATATCAAACGAGAAATAAGATTTATTGATAGTTTAAGATTTATGGCTGCAGGTCTTGGAACTTTAGTTGAAAATCTTGATAAATCATCCTGTTTGAATATGGCAAATTTTTATAAAGGAGAAAAGTTGGATTTATTATTAAGAAAAGGAGTATATCCATATGACTATATTAACAGTATAAAAAAGTTGGATGATACAAGCCTCCCACCAATAGAAGAGTTTTATTCTAAACTTAATAAAGAGGACATTTCAGACGATGATTATAAACATGCCCAGAATATCTGGAAAAAATTCAAAATAAAAAATATGAAAGAGTACCATAATTTATATCTAAAATCAGATGTAATATTATTAGCCGACGTATTTGAGAATTTTAGAACAGTTTGTATAAAAAAACTATAACTTAGACCCCGCATGGTATTATACAGCACCAGGTCTAGCATGGAGCGCATGTCTAAAAACAACAAAAATAGAATTAGAATTATTAAATGATATAGATATGATTAATATGATAGAAAAAGGTATTCGCAGCGGAGTATCAATGATATCCACAAGATATGGTAAAGCTAATAATAAATATATGGATGGCTATATTCCAGAAGAAAAATCAAAATATATTCAATATCTAGATGCTAATAATTTATATGGATGGGCGATGAGTGAAAAACTTCCAACACACGGTTTTGAATGGATGGGTGTAAAAGAATTAGAACATTGGGAAAAGCATCCATGTATTTTGGAAGTAGATTTAGAATATCCAAAAAAACTTCACAATCTTCATAACGATTATCCATTAGCACCAGAAAGAATGATAGTTAACAAGGTTGAGAAATTACTACCTAACCTTGGTAATAAAAAGAAATATATTATTCATCATCAAACATTGAAACAGTACAGGAGCCAAAAGTCTAGGGTTGAAAATAATTAAAATTCACAGAGGTATAAAATTCAATGAAACCGATTGGTTAAAACCATATATAAATCTTAATACGGATTTACGTACAAATGCGAAAAATGATTTCGAAAAAGATTTCTTCAAATTAATGAATAATTCAGTATTTGGAAAAACTATGGAAAATATACGAAATAGGGTTGATATTAAACTTGTTACTTCTGAGGTGCAAATGACAAAAAAACTTATTTGTAAACCTAACTATTTTCACAGAATTATATTTTCAGAAAACTTGACAGCTATACATATGAAGAGAACAAAGTTAAAATTCGATAAACCTATATATCTGGGTATGTCTATATTAGATCTCAGTAAAACATTAATGTATGATTTTCATTATAATTATATAAAAGAAAAATATAATGATCAAGCAAAATTATTATTTACAGATACAGACTCACTAATGTATGAAATAGAAACAGATGATTTTTATATGGATATACAGAAAGATATTAAAACAAAGTTTGATACAAGCAATTATCCAAAAGATCATAAATCAAAAATAGAAACAGGTGTTAACAAAAAAGTTATCGGTATGTTTAAGGATGAAGCAGATGGAAAAACAATTACAGAATTTGTTGGATTACGTGCAAAACTATATTCATATAAATGTGAAGAAAAATAAGAAAAACGATGTAAGGGAATAAAAAGAACAGTTGTTAAAAATGATATAAGTTTTGATGATTATAAAAGATGTTTATTTGAAGGAGAAACACAACTTCGAAAAATGAATGTTATTAGAAGTCACAACCATGAGTTATATACAGAGGAGGTAAATAAAATAGCATTAAATAGAGAAGATGATAAAAGGAATATTTCTTCAGACCAGATACATACATATGCATACGGATATAAGAATACAAACAAAATATATATATATTTAAAAAAAAGATGAAACCAAAAAGATGAAAAAAAGATGAAACCAAAAAGATGAAAAAAAAGATGAAACCAAAAAGATGAAAAAAAGATGAAACCAAAAAGATGAAAAAAAAGATGAAACCAAAAAGATGAAAAAAAAAGATGAAACCAAAAAGATGAAAAAAAGATGAAACCAAAAAGATGAAAAAAAAAGATGAAACCAAAAAGATGAAAAAAAAGATGAAACCAAAAAGATGAAAAAAAGATGAAACCAAAAAGATGAAAAAAAAAGATGAAACCAAAAATATGAAACCAAAAGATGGGAGCGCTCCATAATAAACCAAAAGATATAAAAAAAGATGAAACCAAAAAGATGAAAAAAAAGATGAAACCAAAAAGATGGAGCTCCTTTTGTTAGAAAATACAATACGGGTTGTCCTGATGATAAAACACAACGCGAAATGTTATGCGTGTTAAGGTGGCTGGACTGGGTTTTTAGGTGGCGTTACCTTCCATGTTTGAACGGAAAATTCGTTTCTGCTGACAAACTAATTTAAAATCAATTTTTATAACAAGTCTAGAGATAGATTAAAGTTTGCTATGATATATGTTTCATCACGATCGGAGTTATTCTAGCGCCAAAATGACGTTATTACGCTTTTTGAATAAATTCGATTTTCAGAGAGAGTAGAGTTTTGTTTAAAAAATTGTCTTCAAGACATAAAGTTCACATGGTCGTCTTCAAGTTTACGAAGTTTCGATGATTTCTATGGAAGCGTTTGCAAATAGATCGAATCGGAACTTTTTGGTAGCGAATTTGTAAACAATCCTAGACAATTGTGTCGGGTGCCCAAAAACTTCGCTTTATGGACTTTAAGTAAACTTTTTTTGAGCTCATATTGTTCTGCAATCTTTTCGAGATTCCTTTTAGGAAACGGAAAGAAATCGCTTCATTCGATTTCGAAAAATACGAGTTCCAGTAAAGATATGCATTTTGTCTCTTTTGTCAAAGATATCACTTGTCTTTACTGAAAGAGGTAAAACTGAAAAATCCGGTGATGAATTTTTCTCTAACTACCAAGTCAATTAGTTTAGATAGCACATTCAATAACCCTGAAGTTTCAAGTTCATTGAAACACTTTAACACGGTCGAATATTATTCTCAAATCCGAAGACTTTTGCATGCCCATTTCTAGAGTATGACAACCGCATCTTATTTGTGTTATGTTTTCTTTGTCATGCATCTCTATTGTACAGAATACTTGCTAAAGTTGTGCATTCCAACGCACCATGCATTACATGCACGCCTGACTACCTTCCGAGTCCCGTCCAAGTATGATAATATAATAATATAATACAATTGTAATGTATTCCCACTGAGAGCCATCACACACAATGCCTCGAGGAATATCGGTGTATTCAGATGTGGGAGAAGACCTCCGAGGCGGTTGTGAGCGTGTAGCTCACAGTGGGAATGGGTGATAGGCTGATTCATCGCTGCGGGGAGGAGGGTGGGGCGTCGAGCAAGTCGTTGTACGTCTGCCAGCGAAACGGTTCGAAGAGGGTTTTCTGGTGTGAATCATATTATTTATACCAATCTAAGCACATGGGGATGTGAGATGTAGTCCTCTGGGACGAATTCCTCTCGAGGGTTGCGAGAATCGTGCGATATTTTTGGCATCGTGCGTGAAGGTCCCAGTGAGAATAGTAGATCCGCTTGATGAATTTCATTTGGTTTAGAAATGTTCCAATGAGGTCTTGGAATATAGTCAGGAGCGGGTAAATATATTTGCCATATAGCCTGTTTCTCTAACCACTTCTTTGCGATATCTGCGTTAACACCCTCTACAGAATTTACTAATTTAGAAACAGCAGAATAACCTTTCCAATAACCATTAGTTGAATAATAAATCTTTGATAGTTTTGTATTCATTTATATATAACTATATAAAAAGACAATTCTTTATAATATTATTATGACAGAACGATCTATTTCAGATAAGTTAGATGTAAATCGACAGTATAAACAGGCATTTGGTTTGAAAGCCGAATCTTGTTTAAACAGAATAACAATGAACCCATCTTCAGCAAACCCTGGAGAAACATTATACGTTAACATTCCAAAGTTGGCAGATAATGTTGTTATTATTCCTGATAGTATTGGCACATGACGAAAAATTAAAACTCTTCATATTTTGTCCAAAAATACCCTATTATAGTCTTAGAAACGTGGTGGGATTTGTTTGTGCAAATATTTATTTAAACGCCAAAAAAATATAAAAATCCGTGACGACCCCGCGTACCTTGAAAACACACGAAAAAATCGCGAGTCATACCTCGACCCTCGTAAACTTCGCTATTTCTGCTTCGCATCAGACTAAAGTCCTAGTTTGACCTTGCAAAGTCGTAGTCGAAGTGTTTATGAGTATTTTGAATCCAATTATAAACCTGTGGCTTAATTGTAAAGGTCACGGCGAGTCGCTGAAAATCACTAAATTTCGCCTCCTCAAAATTATTGTTTTGGAGCAGTTTTTCAAAATAAAGTTTCTCCTCTCGGTATAATTATATTTTACTTGAAATTTAGATTTTTTGAAAGTAGAAATGCTACTGTAAAAGGGGGTATGAAAATCTTCTTGGGGCTTTTTATCAGCGTTGAAAAATAAATATCTTAAAATGACACTAATCCCAACATTTAGCTGTCAACAACTACTCACAGTCGGCACATACTTTGTACCAAATGACCGAAAGCTTGTCGATTTCTTCTATTTTCTTTGGTATTCAGTTCTAAACAACAGTTGTAACGTCGTATTTAGCTGACCTGAATTATAAGGGTCCATAAATGTCATAAATATATCAGTGAGTTCAGTTAACTTAGATTACCTAAGTAATCAACTTGCAGCTATCGAAAACGACTGATGAATTAATATAATTATTTTGCAATTGAGCTTTTTAAGCGTTGGTTGTGATCCCCTTGAAGAAATGTGTAAAAAGACATCGACATTTTGTGTATATCAGTCTTGGGTTGAGAAAGCTAATTTATGCAAATAGTGCCGGGAGAATTAAATATGATTGGCAGATAATATCTCTACAAAAACAAACTTCTGTAGGTTCAATTCCATAATTTTCTCAAGAAAAAGGACTAGAGTTCTTCATAGTTTTGATAGTGAATCAGCGCTTTACCGTGGTATAGTAAATGGAACTGGTTATTTGTTCATTTCAAAAGCTGGTTGGAGGCGTTAATAATGCGCCACCGAGAAAGACGTTTTGGAACACGCTCGCAGTGTTGCAATCAATGACTCAGAAGTAGAGCTCACTGAGAACATTGCCTTGATAAGTCTAAAGTATACCACCTCTATGGTATGCTGTCCAACCTCTGTTAAGGTCCAACTCTCTGTAACGGCCTACATTTCATCAGTGTTATTGAAACCTGTCTACAACGGTCACCTCTGCACAACGTCCACCTCTGTACAATATGGCCACCTCTACACGTCCACTTTTACACAATGGCCACGTACCTCTGCACAACGGCCATCTCTGCATAACAGCCACCTCTACACAACGGCCACCTTCACACAACGGCCACCTCTACACAACGGCCAACTCTACACAACGGCCACCTCTACACAACGGCCACCTCTACATAACGCCCACCTCCACACAACGGCCACCTCCACACAACGGCCACCTCTACACAACGGCCACCTCTACACAACAGCCATCTCTAAACAACGGCCACCTCCACACAACGGCCACCTCTACACAACGGCCACCTCTACACAACGCCCACCTCTGCACAACGCCCACTTCCGCACAACGACCACCTCTACACAACGACCACCCGTCCACCAGTGCACAACGACCATCTCTACACAATTACCGCCACCTCTACACATGGGCCAGGTCTATACAACGGCCACCTGAGCCCACTTCTACACAACGGCCACCTCTGCACAATAACGCCAACTTCTGCACAACGCCCACCTCTGCACAACGGCCACCCGTCCACCAGTGCACAACGCCCACTTCTACACAACGCCCTTTTCTACACAACGACCATCTCTACACAACGGCCACCTGAGCCCATCTCTGCACATCGGCCTCCCGTCTGACTCTGCACAATGGCCACCTCTATACAACGACCGACTTCTGCAGAATGACCATCTCTACACAACCGCCACCTCCACACAACGGCCACCTCTACACAACGGCCACCTCTACACAACAGCCACCTCTACACAACGGTCACCTCCACACAACGGCCACCTCTACACAATGGCCACCTCTGCACAACGCCCACTTCCGCACAACGACCACCTCTACACAACGACCACCCGTCCACCAGTGCACAACGGCCACCTCTGCACAACGGCCACCCGTCCACCAGTGCACAACGGCCACCTCTGCACAACGGCCACCCGTCCACCCGTCCACCAGTGCACAACGCCAACTTCTACACAACGACCTTTTCTACACAACGACCATCTCTACACAACGGCCACCTGAGCCCATCTCTGCACAACGGCCACCTCTATAACAACGACCACTTCGCCACCTCTACACATGGGCCACCTCTACACAATGGCCACCTCTGCGCAACGGCCACCCTTCCAGCAGTGCACAACAGCCACCTCTAGACAACGCCCACTTCTGCACAAGGCCAGGCCCACTTCTGCAAATAGACCACCTCTACACAACGGCCACCTTTGTACTACGGCCACCCGTCCACTACGCCCACTTCTGCACAATGCCCATTTCTGCACAAGGGACCATCTCTACACAACCGCCATCTCTACACAACCGCCACCTCTGCACAACGGCCACTTCTGCACAACGGCCACCTCTGCACAACGCCCACTTCTGCACAATGCCCACCTCTACACAACAGCCACCTCTACACAACGGCCACCTCTGCATAACGGCCACTTCTGCACAATGCCCACCTCTACACAACAGCCACCTCTACACAACGGCCACCTCTGCACAACGGCCTCCCGTCTGACTCTGCACAACGGCCACCCTCTACATAACGACCGACTTCTGTAGAACGCCATCTCTACACAACCGCCACCTCTACACAACGGTCACTTCTACACAACCCGTCCATCAGTGCACAACCACCCACTTCTGCAGAACGACCATCTCTACACGTTCACCGCAGACTCTTTGGAGGACGGAAAGAACACCTAAAAAGCGTCTGCGGGGGAGGCTAGGACAGATGCTCCACGTCGAAATATCACGCGGGAATGTGAATACTGAAGCGCGTGCTAAAATGAACTCGACTTCTGAGCCATTGATTGCAACACTGCGAGTGTGTTCCGAAACGTCTTTCTCGGAGGCGCATTATTGACGCCTCCAACCAGAAAGGAAAGTTTTGAAAGGAACAAATGACCAGTTCCATTTACTATACCACGGTAAAGCACTGATCCACTATCAAAACTATGAAGAACTCTAGTCCTTTTTCTTGAGAAAATTATGGAATTGAACATACAGAAGTTTGTTTTTGAACAAAATAATATCTGCCAATCATATTTAATTCTCCCGGCACTATTTGCATAAATTAGCTTTCTCAACCCAAGACTGATATACACAAAATGTCGATGTCTTTTTACATTATCTTTTACACGCTTAAAAAGCTCCAATGCAAAATAATTATATTCATGAGTCGTTTTCGATCATTGCAAGTTGGCTGTCGTTAAAACGCGGGCTGCGGACTGCGGGCTGCGGACTGCGGACTGCGGACTGCGGGCTGCGGGCTGCGGACTGCGGACTGCGGACTGCGGGCTGCGGGCTGCGGACTGTAGAATTGGTAGAACTAAGAAACTGAAACGAAATAATAAATAAATAAATGGAAAATTAAAAGTTCATTCAAATTAAACCGGCACCGGGTATGATAGCTCTTAAACTCAGCAAGAGAATATGAAATTCAGTCATTACCTGACAAAGTAAATCACTCGTCACTACACAGACCCTGAAATTTTATATACGCCGTAGCACATAGACATAAGCGGGTTCCCGTCGAGCGGTTACTGATCTTCGAAGCATCCTGGATGTATTCGAATTTCGACAGCAAATGAAATCCGACTAACTAAAACAGCCAAATAATAACGGAGAGCTTGGACTGAATGAAATCCCTACTTCTGAATGGACTTTACGATGAGCCTGCAGCGTGAAAAAGTCCCAGGGGGGGATACTCAGGGGCACCTCCCCGTCACTGATACCCCTGAGTACCCCCTGGGGAAAAAGTATACTGAAGATAGTCACGTAAATAACAGTGAAAATGGCGTATGTATATCAATCATATCAAGCCGGTTGCGGCGAAGTATTAGTATATAAACGCATATGTATGAAGACGATTTCTAAAGGAGTAATTTACTTTGTCAACTAATGACTGAATTTCATCAGTATTCTCTTGCTGAATTTAAGAGTTGTCATACCCGGTGCCGGTTTGTGCATGTTGTTTGACCTTTTGGTCATCACAACAGTATGTGTCGAAGAACTATGTCATTTGCATCAACGATTCCTCGAGTGACGATGACTGAAGAATTGTCCACCTCGGCATTTTCAAGGTAGGTCAATGAAGCAATTTCTTCAGACCAATCTAAACAAATATCTGTTTGACCAGTCTTTTAAAATATACATGGTTACGTTGCTGCATGGTTATATATACCATTCTGAATTCTCTAGACCCTTTCTTGCCCATATAATCCTGATAATGCTTTATAAAAATAATCTAAACCAGAGACAGGACACACAGCCAGTTTGGGGTCAGGCAGTCTTTATTTATTATAATACAATAACACAATAACAAGTTCTTAATGCTAATTAATACATACATACATAATCTGTTATTCCCTAGAATAATCAGCCCAAACCCAAGTGATGAAATGAAATGAAATGAAAAATGAAATGAGATGATTAGTGTTGTGAATAGTGTGAAGGCCTTGATAAGCTCTATGGGTACACCCGACTGATAGGCAAAGGAGGCTCCCCCTCTGCGGAAAGAATGTCCTGAGTATAGTGTAGGATTAATGCCGATTAGTTGTAAATGGTGCTTGAGTTTGGCAATGAACATGTTATACGTGAAGCATTTGTTTGTATGTGAAACGTGATCGAGCCAGTTGAATGCCTGAGATGTGTTAGCGGTGTCGTCTTGAGTAAATTGAAAGGCATGGTTAGTGGCTGTCGTAGGACAGAGCTTGTTATACGGTATGCAAGGAATAGGGATTTCAACCACCCTCTCTCTGAATTGTATAGTCTTACTCCAGCGAATGATGATTAAAATGCCCCACGAGTGAACTTTGAAATCTGCCTTTGTTAGTTGCTTGGATGGATCAAACTTGTTTGCCGATTCAGGGAGCAAATGAGACTTCCGAAACATGCCAAAGAAGGCAACTAAACAAATAGCCCAAAAGGATGAGTCAAGACTGTTAGTAAATCGTAGTGTAGAATAAATTCTGTGCAAAATATCTGGTGTTATAGGCAGCTTTTGGTTAGGTGGTGAACCATTAACTCTGTTAATGCCGGTTAAAAGAGATTTTAGTGCCCAGTTGTTTAGCAGAGGGTTAGGTAGCCCGAATTCCTTATGTAAAATACCTATGATGTTCAAATAACTGCGAATGGAAGAAGGCTTTAGGGAACGAGCTAAAAATGCTGCATATTGCAGAAGATGTGGTTGTTGCACCGGTACAGGGCTGTAGCCCATACGTGCGCAAAATCTGAGATAGGTATCGCGATGAGTCTTGTAGGTTGATTTTGTAGATTCAGCAAACAAATGTGACCGATAATGTTATCGCAGTAAATAATTATGCGCTGATTCGCCCAAAGCTTGGCCCATCGTTTAGCCGCAAGTATGATCGCTAATGTTTCTTTATGGTTAATATGAAGCCCTGCCCATGAGGGGCTATCGATAGAGAAATTATGGTAAAACCAGTCGCCACGGAAGAACCCGGCCGCCGAAAGATTACACGCATCAGTTGCCACGTCTACTGTCGGGATAGAGTCAATAAACAGTCGAGTTCCGTTAAACACGCCAAGAAATTGTACCCACCATTCAATGTCCTCCTTAAAACCCGGGTCTAGTCTTAATTTTTCGGAAGGTGAAAGCGCGTTCATAATATCTAAGATTCTACGCAAAAAGGTGCGACCACCGTACACGACACGACAAGCCCAATTTAACTTACCCGCCAATCGTTGGAGTTGTTTTGTGCTAGCTCGCCGCATGGTTTGGAACTTACGAACTTCTTGTTGTAGCTCACTAAGTTTACCCTGTGGTAATCTCATAGAACATATTACTGTATGTGGCTACTGGTGCCGACGCACCGGGTAGACATGGCTAGAAGTTATCACGGGTATTCAAGTCAATTCACTTTATTCGTCCATAGGAACCGAACCATCATACCGTAAAACTATGATGTAAATATACAAACAATGTCTTACTAACTATGAAAATATACTATTACAAATGGATTCAAGATATCTAATATACATACAATCAAACGTAGAAAACAATCATTATAACTTATCTTCTGAGGTATAATCAATAAATACATCTAAATCATATAATCTGAGTAGTTTACCTTGTCTAGCCATTAAAGATCCAACGATCAGTCCTTGTATAAGTCAATCACGCTTGAACTAAGCGTGGCGTGTTACATGATACTATATGATATTCAATTAATGATCAACTACTAAGGTCACGAGCGACGGTTATGCTAACAGTCACATGGCTCCCCACAGTGGGTCATCCACTGTCATAAAACTAAAACATAACAATAACTAGGGTGTAATTAAAGTGTAACTAAATGTGTCCACTTATCGTAATATGTGTATCTCTTGGAAATGTCAATGTTCTTTTCCTTGACTGTTGGCTCCTCGATGGGGAATCCCGGTCTTACTCTGCATACTGGAGCACGACGAGCTTCTGTACTGGTCGGTCGAGGTACCTTTCTGCTGTTAATCTTCTTCCCTTGTTGTCTAATTGCGCTGTGGCTACAGCAAGGCGCACTTTGCGTACCAACCCATCGTCGCTTGGAAAAACCTCGTGTACTCTAGCGAGCTTCCAATCGTTCCTTGGAAGATTGTCGTCCTTGATGATCACTACATCGTCGACTTTAACGTTACGGGTGGGCGCAGTCCACTTCTTCCTCATCTGAAGCGTCTGAAGGTATTCCTTTCTCCACTTCTTCCAAAACTCGTTTGTGAGGTGCTGTACTCTTCTCCATCGCTTGCGGCAGTAAAGGTCAGCTTTCATGAAGACACCTGGTGGTGGTAGTAGTATCTTGGTCTTCATGGTCAGCAGGTGGTTTGGAGTCAGCGGTTCCACGTTCTCTGTATCCATCGTTGTTAGAGGTCTTGAGTTCACAATGGCTTGAACTTCCTTCATCAGTGTGCGAAAGCTTTCATCATCGAGTTGACATCCAGCTTCTATCAGGAGTGGTTGCAGAGCATTCCGTACACTCCTGATTTGTCGTTCCCACACTCCTCCAGCATGACTAGCGGATGGTGGGTTCATCTTAAAAGTGATCCATTCACAGTTCTCCTTTAACAGCATGCCACGTACTTTCTCTTCATCAAGAGCTTCCTTCAGTTCGTTTCTTGCTCCAACGAAGTTGGTACCACAGTCTGATCTGATTTGACGAACTGGTCCACGTTCTGCTAGGAAACGTCTCAACGCGTTGATGAACGAGTCTGTTGATAACGACACTGCTGTCTCAAGGTGTATGGCACGTGAGGCCATACATGTAAACAAAACGCCATAGCGTTTGACTTCTCTTCTGCCTTCTTTGATGCTGAACGGGCCAAAGTAGTCGACACCGCTGTATGTAAACGGGGGTGCTGGCTCTAGACGGTCTTTGGGCAGGTCAGACATCTTCTGTTGCTGCAGTGGGGCTCGTAACTTCTTGCAAACTGTGCACTTTGCAATGATTGCTGCTGTTACTGACACACCTCCAATCACCCAGAAACCGCGTTGACGAACTTCGTTGAACGTTATACCTCTACCTTGGTGCTTGGTAGCTAGATGATAGTGGCGAACAATAATCTGTGTAATATGGGCTTGTCTGGGTAGTATCACTGGGTGTTTCAGCTCTTCCTCCATATTGGCTCTTCTAAGGCGACCTCCGACACGTAGTAAACCGTCATCATCTAGGTAAGGATCCAGACGATAGAGGCTGCTGCACTTCTTTAGGTTAGCGTTGCGAAGCTTCGTTGCTTGTCTGTCGAGGAACTCTCCTTTGACATCTAGTGAGCTCAACACCTGTATTTCTTGCTTGAAGTGTTCCTGCTGTACACTACGTAGGATGGCTATCTCCGCCTGCCGCAGCTCTTCTAAGGTGATGGGTCCAACGCTGTTCTTGTTTACATCTTTACGATCACTCGATTGCTGACTTTTCTTTCCCTTCCTCAGCTGATTCTTGAGGCGTAGACACATCGCCACTGCTTTCCTGGCAGTAAGCCAGTCTGAGAAACGATCAAGTCTGCTGGTCTCGAAGTGGTCTGCAGAAACTTTACCTGTAACTGCTGTCGCTAGTGCTGTTGTCTTCTGAACCTCTGGGTCATCTGAATTCACTTCCTCTACTTGGTTCAATGTACTCGTTTGGTATGGTCCAGGTTTCCATAGAAACTCTGGTCCGTTAAGCCAAGCTTTGTTCTCCATGAGCTGCTTGATCGACAATCCTCTTGATGCTGCATCAGCTGGATTAGAACTAGTGTCGACGTACTGCCATTGGTCTGGATCGGTATGTTCGTGAATCTGCTGCACGCGATTGCCTACGAAGATGTGGAAGCGTCTGGTCGTGTTGTTGATGTAGCCTAAGACTACCTTGCTGTCCGTCCAGAACACCTCTGTTATATCTTCATACTCAAGCTCTTGTAGAAGCCACTGACTAATCTTCACTGACACAACCGCTGCAGTCAACTCAAGACGAGGTATGGTGACAACTTTCAAGGGTGTTACTCTTGCCTTTCCCATTACTAAGGTACAATGAGCTTGGTTGGTCTCGTCTATAAGACGAAGATAACTGCACTGTCCATAACCTACTTGACTTGCGTCCGAGAAATGGTGGAGTTCCACGTGCTGTAGCTTTCCAAAATCGTCAGGCTTGTAACATCTCGGTATCTTCAGGTCTTCTAGATAGCGCAATTCTTTTCTCCATTGTTCCCATTTTGGTCTCAAATGGTCGCTGATTGGTTCATCCCAGTCGATGTTCTGACGGCAGAGTTCTTGCAGGATCTGCTTTCCAACCAATACCAGGGGTGCTACAAATCCCAGGGGATCGAAGACGGAGCATACTGTAGATAGTATTCCTCTTCTAGTGAGTGGGCGGTCTTGCACAACGATTCTGAACTGAAAGCAATCTGTCTCGATGCACCACATGATGCCAAGCGTGCGCTCAATCGGCAAGGGATCGTTCATGAAGTCGATCTCCTGTAGACTCTTCGCTCTGTCTTCGACTGGCACGGCTTGTATGACCTCGGGGCTATTGCTGCTGATCTTGTGAAGCCTTAGTCCTGCTTTAGCACAGATAGCCTTGCAATTATCTATCAGTTCTATGGCTTCTTGTGAAGTCTGCACAGACTTCAATCCGTCGTCAACGTAGAAGTCCCTTTTGATGAAGTTCGCGGCATCCGCACCAAACTCCTCTTGTCCGTCGTCTGCTGCTCTTTTAAATCCAAAGTTTGCACAGCCAGGAGATGATGCTGCTCCAAATAGATGGACTTTCATGCGGTATTCTGTGGGTTCACCGTCAATGTTCCCATCCTCCCACCAGAAGAATCGGAGTAGATTTCTATCAGCTTCATCAACAAAGAACTGGTGAAACATATACCTTCTACATCACAAGCTATGGCAACAGGTTCCTTTCTAAATCTGCAGAGGACACCTAGCAGATTGTTGGTGAGGTCTGGTCCTTGAAGTAGATTCTTGTTTAATGAGGTACCTTCATAGTGGGCACTACAGTCAAAGACTACCCTAATCTTATCGGGCTTTTGAGGATGGTAGACACCATGATGGGCGACATAGTTGATGCGACCTTCGTGATAACTTTCTTGTGTAACCTTTTCAGCACAGTTCTTTAGAGTCTTCTCCATGAAGTCCGTGTAGTCTTTACGGAACTTGGGTTCTCTTCTCAGTCGAACCTTCAGTTGAGCTAAGCGTCTCAGGGATTGAGATCGGTTGTTTGGAAGCACTGCATCTACACAACGAAGTGGTAATGGCATTTCGTAGTGGCCATCTTCTCTCTTGTGGATTCCATCTTCAAGCTTTTTTAGGAACTTCTTATCGTCTACTGAAAGCGACTGTAAACTCTTCGGCTCCACTCTCTCATGGAAGTCTCTCTCGAACATTTCTCTCACCTGAGCGGGGCTTATGACTTCTCTTGCTTGAGATTCGACAGAGAATTCTGTTGAAGCTTTATCCACAGAAGTGTTATTCGACCACCTGTCAGTGGTGTCAGTACCATCCATCACTTGCTTGCACACTCTTCCAACGATGCCCCAACCGAGCTCAGTTCGAATGCCGTACGGATCATCATCCTTTCCTGGTATCACCTCTCTAGGTTTAACAGCACGTACACAGTTAGTACCTATCAGCAGACCCACTTCTACATCCTTTCTGTAGGGCATCAACTCTTCAGCTATGCACGCTAAGTGGTCCCAGTGTCTTGCGACCTCTGGCTTTGGAATCTGTGACGGTTTGCAGGGAATATTTGGTCTCGTGAAGGTACTTGGTAAAGGGATTGTTACTTGTCGCTTGAAGTCCTTCACCTCAAGTCCCTTGATTTTCTTACAATTTATCATCTCGTTTTCCTTGTGCATTGTTGAGAGACGGAGATGACTGTCGACGCCTTCAACTCCTAACGCTGCTCTCATGCCTTCGCTGATGAATGTGGCGTTTGACTGAGAGTCTATCAGGGCATACGTTAGCTTTTCCACGACAGGATTTTCAGTACTTGAGATCCACACGGGAACAATCAGACTATGGTCTCGGCCGAACTGTTGGTCTTCAACTTTACAAACACACTCGTACAGTTGGATTCTGCAGACTCTTTGGCTGGTCCTTGTTGTGGCTTGTCCTCGTGTAGGCACGTAGGGTGATTCTGGCTACTACATCTATCGCATGAGGGTAACTTGATGCACTTGTTTTCTTTAGACATATGACCGTGTTGAAGACAACGAAGACATAGTCCCTTTCTTATAATGAACTTGACCTTTTCTTTGGTAGGTTTCTTTGAGAACTCTCTGCATACGTTAAGATTGTGAGAAGACTTGCACCATAAGCACTTGTTAACTGTGTCTTTGTTAGATGAATTGCGTTCAGCAGCCTCTGTCGAGAAGGACGCGCCTTCTGTACTTCTGTGTGGCATGCTACTTCTTCCTCTGGCTGTGTTTCTGTAGCTACTACTCTCTTTTGCCGGCTTGACCGAGTCCAACCCAGCCAACACTGGTAGACACTGGACTTCAGCTGTGTCTGTCACAAATTTGACAAACTGTTTGAACGGGGATATTTGGTATCTCCATGTACTAGTTGGTAGTCTCTAACCTTAACTCCCCATCTCGGGTGCATCCAGTTGGGAAGAATCTTCAACAGCTGCTTGTTTCCGTGTTGTGTATTCAGTGTCTCTAAATCCTCTACGGACTGCATAGCTAATGAGCAGGTTTGAAGAAAGTCAGCAAATTCTCTAAGCGCTCTGCTGTCTTTGGGAGCGACTCGTTGCCAATTCTCAAGTTTACTTCTGAATGCTTCAGCGACGACGGAGGGGTGGCCAAAACGTTTCTCTAGCGACCGTTTCGCTTCTTGGAAGGCTTCTGCTGTCTGCACGAACTGATAACCTTCGACAATCTTCTTGGGTTCTCCGGCGAGATACTGTTGGAGGTACAATATCTTCTCTCTGGCGTTTGTTGCTCTCTTTTCGATCACAGTTTCAAAGGCAGCCTTCCAAGTTGGCCATTCTAGTGGGTTACCAGTGAAAACATTAAGTGTAGGAGTTGGCAATCTTGCTGCTTCCATGCCTTCTGCGATTGCCACTGCGATATCCTGAGCTGATGACTGGTAAGGTAGCATGGAGTACTGATGAAAGTAGGGGGCACTTGACGTCTGGTAAGGCGTTGAGAATACCATAGGTTGTCCAGGGCTTCCCGTCTGGGGTGTTTCGATGTATGCTTGTGCTATTGGGACTCGACTGTTTGGCGATGTCTGGAGCATCGACGCTTCGGCAACGGGTTGACTGAATTGGGCTGGCAATGGTGAGATAGAGGTACGGTGTTCTTGTACAGGGCCATTTGATGTAGACGCTGCCCGTTGGGCTAAAGGACTGGTTGCATAAGACACCGAAGGCACGAAGTGCTGATAAACTTGTGATGCTGGGTTTCCTGTGTTCAGTGCGTTGTCCCTTGGGTTTCCTGTGTTTAATACGTTGTCCCTTGGGTTTCCTGTGTTTAATACGTTGTCCCTTGGGTTTCCTGTGGCGCACGTGTTTACGTTGTTTACTTGCACATGATTAGGATTATAATGATTATCACTTGGGTTTCCTGTATGCGGTTCTTGATTGGCGGTCTGCGCGTTTCCGATGTCACGTTCATGGTCTTTGTCAAGATTGACGTTGTTATGTTGACTTCCGGTAATCGGCAAATCAGCATGTGGTAGCGATGATACATAATTACGCACACGATCCTCCTGACTTTGAGTCTCGAGTTCTAGTTCTTCTTCTAAACATAAGGAATATTTATCTTCTCTTTCTTCCAGCATTTCTGCCTCGGCTTTAGCTATTTCATAGTTCCTCATTCTCTTTAGATCTTCGAACTCGAACTTTTTCCGTTGAAACTCTAATTCGAATTCCGCTTGCAAACGAGCGTATTTAAGATCAACTTCCTTTCTAGCAAGCAACGCCTTCATTCTTTGGATGTTTTTATCGGTTGCTCTCGAGGACGTCATACTTTTATCAGTTCGACGAGAACGCATTTCATCTCTTTCTAACTCGAAAATCCGATCGCCGATCTTCTTTCTAAGGTCGAGCGCCTGTTGGTTTTGTTCTGTACAATTTTGCATTAAACGTTGTTGAGACTCTGTAATTGAAGCTACCTTCATGAAATCATTCTTTGCAATCTCTAATATCTTGCGGCATTTTTCTAGTTCGTGACGATCGCTTCTCAACGCTTCTGAGTCGTGATCTAACCATACTAGCTCGAGGTCGTTCACTCGATGTTCCAATTTCTTAATGGCTTGTTTTAGATTACTCTCTTTTAACGACTCAACGAATTGTTGACCTTTCTCGGTCAATGTTCGTGTCCTTCGACTGCTGAGAATTCCTCGTTCACTTTGGAAGTCGGGAATCGTGTTGATATCAAATTCGCGAGCTCCTCCGAGCTCTGTGTCACTGTAACTACGCGACAATTTCTTGTTTATGGAATCCGACGATGCCATATCTCTTTGAACGAATTTCTACTTGAGTTCGGGTCAATCTAACCACGATCGAGTTCTCTTAGCGGACAAGTCTTACTTGACAAGTTTTACTGTGGCTACTGGTGCCGACGCACCGGGTAGACATGGCTAGAAGTTATCACGGGTATTCAAGTCAATTCACTTTATTCGTCCATAGGAACCGAACCATCATACCGTAAAACTATGATGTAAATATACAAACAATGTCTTACTAACTATGAAAATATACTATTACAAATGGATTCAAGATATCTAATATACATACAATCAAACGTAGAAAACAATCATTATAACTTATCTTCTGAGGTATAATCAATAAATACATCTAAATCATATAATCTGAGTAGTTTACCTTGTCTAGCCATTAAAGATCCAACGATCAGTCCTTGTATAAGTCAATCACGCTTGAACTAAGCGTGGCGTGTTACATGATACTATATGATATTCAATTAATGATCAACTACTAAGGTCACGAGCGACGGTTATGCTAACAGTCACACTGTATTTAGTTCTACCCCTAAAAAGGTCAAGCGCTGGGTCGGGGCAACCAACTTCCGGTCGCTTATCCCAAAGCCTAAATCCTGCAATAGCGTGAGCAATGTGTCGAAGGCTAATTGACATTCTTCTTTATTAGTGCCGATAACGAGGAAATCATCTAAGGGGCGGACCATTTGATCGTTGATGGGGGTGGGGGTTAAATCCCAAAATAAATATCGAGCAAGCACTTCCACCTTTAAAAAAATATCGTGCAAGAACAAATGCATCAAAAAAAATATCGTGCATTATTGTGACACCAACTTCAGCTTTTTTTAAATTTGAATTTCAAATTCAAAACCTAGCATTGTAGCCCAAGGGGCGTAGCGTGCATTATGCACGTATACACACGTGCGTACAATTTAAAATCATTAAAATATAAATAAATAAATAAATAAAAGAAATCTAAGACAAAATCGTAAGAGCTGACTAGTGAAATTATGAAATCTGGGAAATGGCACTTCAGGGAGTGTGTATATGTATAATATTATTGTAGTTAGAAGCAGCCCCAGTGAACAGTCTCTCAAACAAAATAAACTACAAAAAAATCTGAGTGATCAGCATTTTACTATATATATTTGTGTAGCAAGAAAATCCGCTAGAAAACGAAGAAATGGTATTTCCAAGGCTCTAGATTTCAAAATTTCCAGGGGGAGTATGCCCCCTTACCCCCCTAGAAGTGCGCGGCTTCGGCACTCGTTTCTCTGTGCGTACATTAGAAAAAAAGCATGCTACGCCTCTGAAAAGTATTGCAACGCGAGCATTGAATACTTAATAATTATATATTTAACTAAAAGAAAATGACTCTCCGTGCTTCTATACAAAATTAATGCACGCTGAGGTCTTGAAACTGCTGGTAGTGGATGCACGAGCGGAACGCGAGTGCATTCAGCAGCTTTCAAGACCTCAGAAGTGCATTATTTTTGTATAGAATCAAGGAGAGTCAGCTTCTATTCGCTTTATAATATAAAACTAGTTTTAAAACAGGTTTTCTGCTTTGTTTTCGCTGCTCCGTACTTCTATAACATAGCAATGCACGCTCAACAACCAATCAAATCGCGCGTTCTTGGGAGGTACACATAGTTTATATTATAATAGCTTATACTCCCTAGGATTTTTCTGTTTCAGTGGAAATTTCACCATTCATTGATTGATGGCATGTAAATTTAAATAAATCATGATGTAAGTAGAACAACAGACTGTACAAATAATAAAATAAAATAACAAAGGTAATTTATTATACAATTTTCAATATTATCAATTTGGCAACTGAATAGATATTGGCAAACAAAAATACATTTGGTTTAAAAAAACATCGTGCAAGGGCCTAAGGCAGTGAAAAAATATCGTGCAACATGAAAAGGTGAAAAAAAAATATCGACCACACTTTAAATCGCCCCACCCCCCATCAAAAATCAAATGGTCCGCCCCTAAATAGACTATAACCTTCGTGAAACCTCTCCGTGCCATCATACGCCGCACCGATTGAGTAAGTCGGTGAAAGATAACAGGACTGCTTTTTGCTCCGAATGGCAGCCGTGTATCGAAGAAGAATGTGTCAAAGTTATCGCCAGAAAACCGCCATTTACAACCCGTTGCCTTATAATTATCTGGATGAATTGGAACAGAGCGGTATGCATGCCTCAAATCTATTTTTGCCATGTAGTAATTGGGTTGTAAAAGTTTTATTGCATCATCCAGTTTCTGAAATTGAAATGACTCATTTGCTATGTGATCGTTCACCGCTTGTCCATGCGGACGTGAGCAATCATGTATGAGTCGTACCTCAGTAGAATCCGGTTTCGGAATAGCTCCTAACGCGCTAACTACCTGTGGTTTGCTTTTTGTGATTACGTAGTTCCCCTGAACTATTTCATCACGAATGGTTTGTTCTACTTTTTGCCGATTATCTGGGTTAGTTGCCGATCGATAATTATCCATGTTAACCTCAGAAAAGCATGTGCCTATTTGCGCTAACTGAAAGCCATTATTAATGCCGTCAATAAGAAATGCCTTGTCTTCGTCATGTTCGAGTTCTTTTAGCCAAAGTTCACGATTTAAAGGGTAGTTGTTATGAAAGATTAGTCACGATTGTATATTGGGTGAATTATGAGCGTGCCCAGCATGTGCTAACCCACAGGCTTTGCCATTGACCTTACGGTTACATTCGTGTACATAGTTACAGTCTCGGAAAGTGCAACCCCGAGGGCTGTTAAAATTTCGGCACATTATTTTTCCCTCTACATTAGTGTTAGCAAAGTTTGAGCGCGCCTGGTTAGAAGGTCCTTTAGTCGGGCTATTAGTATTTACGCGTTGTGGGGTTAACATTACAGTGTGTAGGTGATTGGAGTCAAAACTCCCGGGATAATGATACGTGGCTTGCATTCGTCGGAACTCATTATCATAGAGAACAACAGATTTCCATTCATATTTGTTGGCCAGCTCCATTATTTTTACGGTATAAGCTAAATAATGTTGAATATCTGTCATAGAGCGTAGTTTCCCTTCTGCCAACAAAGTGTAAAAAATTCTAGTGTTACCCACTACCCACTGTTGTAAGGTTATACTTTCTAGTTTGGGCTTTTTTGGCCCGTAAGTTACTGAAATTCTGGCAGTGCCCTGACTACTTAATGTTTCCTCGTGTTCTTGAGGAATAAGTGAGTCCACAAAGTCTGGTATTATATATGCTTTCATCTCACCGTTTGCCGCTTTTGCTGGCTTCAGAAACATTTCTGATGCTGTTATTGCTGATGTTCCTGCTCCTGCTTCTTCGTGGTATTCTGGTTGTCGAAGCCAGAGATGCTGTGTCCTTAAACCCTTGTTTTCATTGCTCAATAATTCATCTAATGGTGAAGTTGATGACGCCGCCCCTTGGAGTGTTTGACTTGCTTTTCGCCGTTCGTCTATCGAGGCACGCTTCTGTTGTATTTTCCCCTCCAATTCCTGCTTTTCCAACTCTTGCTCCTCTATCTCTAAGGCCCTGAGGCATTGCCTCATCTCCTTGAGCGTATCTCCTTCCGACTCCGTTTGCTCCTTTTTTAATGCTTTCTTCGGTGAGCTCTTTTCCTCACCGTCACAAAAGGTGGAGGGAATACCCCAGTGGTGTTCCTCGAGAGGGATCTTGCATCCTGGACATCTTTTGGTCCTCTTTCCCTCAACTGCTGAAATTTCTTTTGAAGCCATGATAAAAAATTGCCGATTGCTAATGCTCGTTATTGCTTACAATGTAAATGCTGCCAAAGAATGCTATGATTCTATTCTATTAAGATGGCTCTACTTATATGCTTATGTGTGAGTGTAGGAATGTCAATGTTATCTAGGTATATGCCACTCCTATCCTGTTCGAGCCTATCCCATCCATAACTCACTATTATAGCAAGACATCCTGTCCCAAATATTTGTCCCATTACTAATTTAGACTCATATTAACATTACTGTCAATATCCACTTTAAACATCGTTCAACTATCTAGCTAATGGAAACATACTGTTGTGATGACCAAAAGGTCAAACAACATGCACAAACCGGCACCGGGTATGACAGCTACTGATGAAATTCAGTCATTAGTACTCAAGGTAGTTAAGGCCTGGGTTTGACCTTGTTTGACCTTGAGGACAGAATGAAGAATTGCTTGACTCTGGAAATACATTTTCAAGTCATATTTATATATTTTGTTAGTTTTGACATCCTTAAAATTTTGGTTTGCTTTTTGTGGTGGTCACGTGATCTATGACGTCATAATCCAGAAAAACACTAATTCGTGGATCCGCTTTCGAGTTTTGTATGTGGCAAAAAAATTAATATCAATATCAATGCTTCTAATAGAGCTGAATAACATGCTGCATAGAGATCTTGTACTGTTATGTTGGTAAAAGAAATAATAAGGAAAATTGTTTAAAAGTTCAGGTCACGTGACCTGTTTTAGCAAATATATCCTTAAGTGTTAAAGAAAATCCCAATCTCTATGCAGGGATTCGTACAACTCGGTAATTGAAGTAAGATAGATACATCAGCTTGTATTTGTAAATAAAACTCGTGAGCGGAGAATAAAACGAATTTTGTATCAATAACTAATGACATCACGTGGTCACGTGATCACTCTAACCCTTAAAATGAAGTTAAGTATAATTGCCCTAACGTTTTCTATCATTGTGCCAAGTTTCGTCTAGTTACCTCTAGTCACCACGTTTAAAAATCACTCCTTTAGAAATCGTCTTCATACATATGCGTTTATACTAATTTAATACTCCGCCGCAACCGGCTTGATATGATTGATACATACGCCATTTTCACTGTTATTTACGTGACTATCTTCAGTATACTTTTTCACGCTGCAGGCTCATCGTAAAGTCCATTCAGAAGTAGGGATTTCATTCAGTCCGGTCGTCCAAGCTCTCCGTTATTATTTGGCTGTTTTAGTTAGTCTGATTTCATTTGCTGTCGAAATTCGAATACATCCAGGATGCTTCGAAGATCAGTAACCGCTCGACGGGAACCCGCTTATGTCTATGTGCTACGGCGTATATAAAATTTCAGGGTCTGTGCAGTGATGAGTGATTTACTTTGTCAGGTAATGACTGAATTTCATATTCTCTTGCTGAATTTAAGAGCTATCATACCCGGTGCCGGTTTAATTTGAATGAACTTTTAATTTTCCATTTATTTATTTATTATTTCCTTTCAGTTCTACCAATTCTACAGTCCGCAGCCCGCAGTCCGCAGTCCGCAGCCCGCAGCCCGCAGTCCGCAGCCCACAGTCCGCAGCCCGCAGTCCGCAGCCCGCAGTCCGCAGCCCGCGTTTTAACGACAGCCTTCCAGATACGATCTTCCTTTGCTATTTAGTCTCCACATTTGAAACAAATAACTTTTCGCCTTCAACGTTTTTTTCTGAGACAAACATCGTCCCCGATACCTAGAAACCTGGCATTTCACTTGACAACTTCCCTGCTGACAGTCTCCTTTTCTCCTTTTCTCCCGGGGAGAAAAGGAGACTGTCAGCAGGGAACTTGACAACGTAACATTCAAACTGTCACAACGATCGCGACAAACGTCGCCGTTAGACGCTCAACCTGCTGAATCTGTATTTTTGTTTCGATCGAAATTGAATCTTTCAAATCCAGTACAGAGTAGGGATACGTGATGTACATATCTTGTATTCATCAAGTTTTGACAGTTGTGACACGTCAATTTTCAAACCGAAAGAAATTGTGATTGGCTAATATTGTGGGGGAACTTCACGAAGGTCATAAGGGGCGGAACAGGTTCTGTATAGCATTGGTGTCAGGCTCTCCTTTTCCATTTCCCCCTTCCCTTCCCTTTCCTTTCCCCTCCACCTCTCTCTCCCCTTTGAGCCTGAAACTCAGGTTAGATTGTCTGTTGTTCTTTTATTTTTGGTTGTGGATGCCTCATTTTCCCACTACTACACAGGCACTGGATCGTTTCTCATTTGACTGAATTGTTTGTGATTTCACTGGATCGTTTATCAAATGACAGGCTCGTTTGACAACTGACTGGATTGTTTGTCATTTGACTGAATTGTTTGTGATTTCACTGGATCGTTTATCAAATGACAGGATCGTTTGACAACTGACTGGATCGTTTGACAACTGACTGGATTGTTTCTCATTTGACTGAATTGTTTGTGATTTCACTGGATCGTTTATCAAATGACAAGATCGTTTGACAACTGACTGGATTGTTTCTCATTTGACTGGATCGTTTGTGATTTCACTGGATCGTTTATCAAATGACAGGATCGTTTGACAACTGACACGTCACCAAACACTGGATTGTTTGTCATTTGACTGGATCGTTTCTCATTTGACTGGATTGTTTGTGATTTCACTGGATCGTTTATCAAATGACAGGATCGTTTGACAACTGACACGTCACCAAACACTGGATTGTTTGTCATTTGACTGGATTGTTTGTCATTTGACTGGATCATTTGACAACTGACTGGATCGTTTGTCAATTGACTGGATCGGGCTCTGTCGTCGTGTACCGGAATCTATTGTTTTACAATACAATAGCAGAGTGTAGAGTCGTTTGTTTTGAACATTGTTCCATTGTGAACACCGTTCTTTGTTACTGAACCGGTACATGGATGGCTCTGTCGTCGTGTACCGGAATCTATTGTTTTACAATACAATAGCAGAGTGTAGAGTCGTTTGTTTTGAACATTGTTCCATTGTGAACACCGGTTCTTTGTTAACCGGTACTGGATCGTCATCCTTGATCGTTTTGCAGTCGACGTATTTTTGGTGGTAACGGCGCGCCATACATTCCCAACATGGAAGTCCTACAATACATAAACCACAAATTAGTTCGAAGCGTGTTGAAGTATCCAGAGCTCATTGTTGCAATAGAAAATGCTTTGAGGGATTTCTCTGATCGTGAGCATGGCTCAGTGGTTCAACCACTGCGTAGCTGTGTTCATATAAAACAACACAATGGGTGAGTGTTTAGCTTAAGATAATTCCTCAGTATATCTTCCCTAATTGAAAAATCGCTGAAATTTTGCAGGTGAATTATTTTTGAGTTTTTATTGAAGGAAAAGTAAAAAAAAAATGGGGGTCACCGCGCTTGTTTCAGTAATATTGGTAAGAATAGACCATGCGGTACAAGCAAAATCGATTCAAAACAATCGAATATCGTGTCACGGTGTTAAAATGGCTCAAAAAAATTGTGGGAGTGCTTTACTGCAACTGATTTACCGTCTTTTAAATCACACCAGTTCAACAAAGGTGATGTACCAAAAAATTCGTAACTGAGTCATTTACAATTGAGTCATTTACAAGCCGGGTTTTGACAAAGGAATGACCGAATTTCCTTCCATTTTCGTATCCAAACACAGGCAGCCCAAGCGAGATTCTTTTGAGGTTTTGACGATTTGGGCTTCCTGTGCTTATTGTTTTGACGTTCTGACAGTTGTTTGAATAGTCCGTAGTTCTATATTTAAAATATCAGGTTTACCTTAATAAAATGAAACTATTTTTTCAGGTGTTGTTTATGTTTACTGTGTCTTGCTTTATGATCTTGCAAAGTTTCAGCGCGATCCGAGGATTATTTAACGATATTTTAAAATTTTGGTCCCTATTACATAAAAAGTGGAAAGGCTGGAGACTCATGTAATAGGGACCAAAATTTTAAAATATCGTTAAATAATCCTCGGATCGCGCTGAAACTTTGCAAGATCATAAAGCAAGACACAGTAAACAACACCTGAAAAAATAGTTTCATTTTATTAAGGTAAACCTGATATTTTAAATATAGAACTACGGACTATTCAAACCGACTGTCAGAACGTCAAAACAATAAGCACAGGAAGCCCAAATCGTCAAAACCTCAAAAGAATCTGCCTGTGAATGATCCTTTCCCGCGGTCCTTATAACAAATTTGTCTAACTAAAACCCAGCGCGCGCTCGATGGTGTAAGTTAACGCACGATCTTCCACTTAAATTTTATTCAAAAACACAACATAATCCTCCACTTTCTTGCCATTTTCTTCACCATTCTTATTCTTTTTTAATCCAAAATCCAAGTTTCGGTTGTTATGCAGTGTTTTTCAACACCAAATTATTATTTCACGTAATAGATCATGCAATACGTCACGCTATAAAATATATGCGCAGTAGAATTGCGCAGTGCAAAACTAAGGAATTACCTTAATATAAATGTCTTGATACTACATAGTATGGCGTAACTGCATGCAACCGCCCGTCATGTATGTGACTTACTACAGTATTCAAATTCAAATTAGGGAATTCAAATTCATTCTAGTAGAGTACAAACACTAAAAGTGTGCAATGGTCTGTACTACAATTAGTACTATAAATAGCACGAATAAACAATAGAAAACAATAGAAGTAATTAAGTTTATATATATATCACTAATATAGAGTCACATGACTTGAAATATACAGAAGAGAGGTATTGCATTTATCTTGAATTGTAATATTAGTACACATAGGAATTGTATTAATAAAAATAGCCTGCGAATACATGCATTTCTAACCTACGTGCAGACGTCCTCTCTCCAATTCGAAAATAGGGAGAGGAGTCTCTATACACTAGTCTCCCTCGCATCCGTCATTAGTTCCGTCACGCAACGCTCTCGGCCCACAGCGTTGCGTGATGGAACTAATGATGGATGCGAGGGAGCTAGACTAGCTATACAGGCTAATAATGCATTTCTGAATGTCCATATACTAGGGTATAGTGCCGTCGTGTATCGGCTAACAAAGAATGGCGTTCACAATGGAACAATTGAAGGGTTGCCCATGAAAACGGCCTAAGTGACTTTTCTGATGATTTTTAAAATATTACGCAATTGCTTCAAAAATACACCTACTGGCTTATTGATACCTATATAAACATGATTTGGTCATTTTCAGAGCGATTACACTAGAAAAAGAGCTTGTTTTGCAGTATTTCATAGAAATCAAAAATGTGCGTTTTTGACGTCACGACAATGTGCGACATTTGACTTTGATTTTCTTCCAAAATACATCATTGTGAAACAAAACGCTACTTGCTCAGCAAACTTCCATCTCTCTTCTTGATATATTCGGGGATTTTCAATTCGACTATTTCAGGATCCCTGTTGTTTTCGAAAGCACGACCGAACTGCATTCTGGGATATCATGAAACTTTTGTCAGCGACATTCCATACCTCCATGTTTTAGAGATATTTTATAAAGTCTTTTATCACCCGGGCCTACAGGCAAAGTGAAACTAATGCACCGGTTGCATTCTTTACTATAGTCGAAAGTTGTCAAAACTGCCTTAGTAGGTCCTCGAATCCACCACAGAACGACCAGAGACAACAACTCCCGCCATTTTGCAAATCTGACACCGTGTTTGCAGATTCAGTTTCATCGTGAAATTGCACCTCACCCCTGATTTCTTCCAGGAGAATGGCCTCTACTACCAGTCAAGCTTAATGATGCTGTTCTGGGGGCTTCTGTGGTGAAAACATGGCAATAAAAGACTTTAAATAGTGGCAAATGGCCCCAATAATGGCCCAGTTCTGCGAAGCACTTCCAGAACCGATAGCCACGCCACGAGACAACTAAACCGCGTGATAACTTGAGCCTGCGAGCTGTCAAGATTTCCATGGCAACAAAATTCGCTAAAAACTTCTAAAATCTCTGGAAGTGAAAGATTTGTTATTGGTGAACAACACGAACAGATCACTAACGCGTAAAAGTTTCCAGTAATTTGCATATGTTCACGAACTATCCTGCCGATGAATTCAAGCAGAAATTAAATGATACTGTAGTGCCCAAAATTCGAGTGTAATCGATCTAAAAACACCAAATCATGTTTATATAGGTATTTAGAAGCCAGTAGGTGTATTTTTGAAGCAATTGCATAACATTTTGAAAATCATCAAAATAGTCACTTAGGCCGTTTTCATGGACAACCCTTCAATTAATGTTCAAAACAAACGACTCTACACTCTGCTATTGTATTATCATGAACAATAGATTCCGGTACATGACGACAGAGCGTATACTAGTAGTGCGTTGTATAATTACAGGCCAGCATGCATGCATTGTATATGATGTGTAGTACGTGTACATGTGTAATATTGTATACCCATTATAATAGTCATGCAGTCAAACCTATTTTCTAGGGTGCCATGCAGTGACCCGCCTAATCCGATCCTCTGGGTCTACTCCTTAAATTTATATGTTTGAGGAGGGGAGAGGGGAGGATTTGGTGGTGAACGATGGAGTATGACCCCCCCCCCCCCCCCCCCCCCCCCCCCCACACACCCCCCAATGGATTCATTCTTTCAATCCATTTGTCATTCAGTTATCCAATATGTCAACAATCAATAGAAATATTTCTTGTCTTCCAACTTCTCCTTATTATTTTATTTTAAATGGTCTCTTTGTACATGTACAGTGTAATAAACACCCTCGATAACCTTCAGTGTTCTGAAAGGACAACCCTGTTTAAATAAAGGTTTATTCATTCATTCTCACTGACTTCTTCATTTCAAGGTTTTTCTCGGGAATGCCAGCATATGCAAGAAATAATAAAGCACTTGGAACCAAATTACTCTGTGGTTATCCAGATAATGGCAAGAATGGTCTGCCAACTCACTTATGTCAAATTTTGCTGTTTAATCCAGAAACTGGGACATTACAAGCTGTAAGTGGAGCCTAATGTTCCCTGGTAACTTAATTTTATATATACATGCATGCAGTCTCTTTCTTGGTCTACATATATATGTAGCTCTACTCACCTTGCATGCATGCAGGTTACCTTAAAGGCTCTCCATATACTCCAAAAATGTCTAACACACTCATTTAATTGTAAAGCGCATGCATATACATTGAGACATTGTGAACTGACACGGCCCCATATAAGAGCCAAATTTGTTCCAGACAACAAAGCTGCCCTTTTTTCTTTTGATTTTTGGTGGGTAAATGATGTCACGAACTTGCCAACAAATTTTGAAATTCACAAATACGCTAATTTGATCATTGCAATCGAAAGAAGACACTACAAATTAAAGATATAGCCTAAATAATATCTCAGATTAATCGCTATTGAATCTGAATATATACATTTTTGAAGTTTGAAATTTCCGCCATTTTGTGCTATTTATAGTTAACAAAATGGTGATAAAAAGAAGAAGAAAAAAGAACAGAATTGTTGATTTGACATATACTGTGGCCGAGTTTCATATTGATTAGATTGAAACTGTAGAAGTTGTACAAACCCCTGCATTGTTTGGCTCTTATAGATGGCCCACCATGGAGCTCCATTACCCACCCACCCCCAATGATTTGTTTTCCCATGTGACTAGCCCTAACCAAGGGAGAACTGATGTCGTACATTGGGCTTACTGTGCTTGGTACACTATGCTTCCCAGGTTGAGATTCTTTGCAAAAGATCAATGGTCATGCAAGATCATGCAAGATCATGTACAGCCTTTTTCTGAGCCCTATACTCAGCTGCACTTAGTGTCATCATGCAAGGTTTTACATGACAACACTAAGGATGGTTGTGACTAGTGGGGTAGATCATGCAGAATCCTGCAAGAAATCACCCAAGATCAGTGTGTAATGGTCTGTTTGAAGTACATGTACATCTAGGGTGCCAGCCTGCATGTTGCCATTTCTTCTAAAGGTGGTTTTTGTATTCCATCATGCAGTACTAGGAGTAATAGGCTTTGCAAATCAGATAAATGTATAATTTGAGTTTACAGTAATATAATATACATGCAGTTTTAAAAATTATGGTTATCATATCATTAATTCTCCACAGATAATGGATGGAGAAGTTATCACAGAAATGAGAACTGCAGCCGCATCTGCTGTTGCTACAAATGTATCCATATACTATATGAATGCTACAGTATTATTATCATGAAATATTATAGCCTGAAAAGCGGCTCTCCAGCTTCGCAGGCTAGAAATATTAAATATGCATGTGACTATTGCTATAAAGGGTGAAACAATTTTGCATTGCACAGGGTAGCAAAGGGGTTACACGTGATGCATGATTTGGCCAAAAAATGGCGCGCGAATCTTGAAAAACACTTCATAAACAAAAGATAAAAACGTGATCCGTGAATTTGCAAGAAAGACGTGCGTGAAATGGCTTAAAAGATTATTTTGAGTCGTGAATTTACAAACAAAATTAACGTGGAGCGTGATCACAGTGAGTCTCGTTTGCTACGTACACCTAATTGCCTGATTATTGTTTCCTGTATACGGTACCCCGTATGGGGAGGAGTATATGAAGGGGACTTATAGTTACCAGGGGCCCTTTTAACCGGGAGGGCTTATAACCGGGAAGAAATAATTTATGTTAGCAGACAGGTGGGCTTATAACCGGGGGGGCTTATAACCGGGGGACGTTTATAACCGGGATTCTACGGTATTTCTTGTTTTGATACAGTGTTGGATGATCTCCAGTGTTTCAATCCTGGTTTATGAGGATAGAAGGAGTTGCATGTCGATCCTCACCACGTTGCCCCTTTAATCTTCTTCTCTGCATGGCTGAATTACCAACAGAACAGGCATTGCTGGTAAATGTTTTTGCCATTAGTTTCCTTAACTTATGTTTTCTAGCATCTGGCCAAGAAAGATGTGAAAGTGTTGGCCATTCTTGGGTCTGGAACTCAAGCAAGAAGCCATGCTGAGGCTTTGAAGCACATCAGATCATTTACAGAAGTATTACTACAATTTAAAACTATTGTTGCATAGTCATTTCAACCTTGTTTTTATTTTCATTTTAGTATTTCATTTCCCCCTGATTTCACATTCAAACACTGCAGCTATTGCATCTTGCAAAGACCAGTATTTTGCATATTTTATTTCTAGGTGAGGGTATGGAGCCGCACCCCAGCAAACGCTAAGAAATTTGCAGATGAAATTCAAGCACAGTGCTGTACAACAGTGAAAGAAGCTGTGGCTGGAGCTGACGTCATAGTGACTGCTACATTTGCTGAGAACTATGTACTCGAAGGGAAATGGGTCAAGCAGGGTGCAGTAATTAATGGTGTGTATATGCCACTCAACGCTGTGCTCATTAATTACAACATAACTATTGTGGTTACAAATGCCGGGGTAATAATCCAGCAATGTGCAGGGATGTAAACATTCCTATTTTCGTCGCATTCTTTAGCTGGGTTTGAAATCGGCGATCATTGTCTGTATTTTTTAGGGGTTGCGTCAAGCGAGTTGTTTTCCAGCTTTTAAAAGCTGTAATATGTATTCCCTCTTGAAATAAAGTGCATTATTATTAAGCAAAATCCTATTTTTTTTAAAGAGATGCTATTTTTAGGGTATGAAACTTGGACAAAAAAAATTGACGCTACAGATCTTTTGATTACGATTTTATTGTATATTTATATTGGGTTGGTAGGGGTGGTGATTGAATTAATTATAGATTAGAGGTATATACTTTTTATAATATTATATTTTAGATTTTTTAGCACATGCACGTTCTTACGAGTTTTATTGTAAGCTCTTTTGTGTTCTACGTGAATAAATACATTATTATTATTATTATTATTACGCTTCAATTATTAATAACTTGATAAACATAGATAAAAAGCAAACAAAATCAGATAAAGCAAACAAAACTGTCAGAGAACAAAGCGCATTCCGTCTTGAATACGAGATTATTATTTGGTAGCATGTTTTAGGGCGATATTTACACCACGAGGTATTTGTTAGGGTATTTTTCTACGGTTTTCCGACGGTCTACGGTTTTCCGACGGTCTCCCCTCCCTTTTTTACTTTGAATACCCCACCCCCACCCCTCCCGGTCTCAATTTCTTGGCCCTCCGTTCCACGGCTTACACGCTGACCTTATTCATTGGAAACGGAGGCTTTTGAAAACGAGGGAAAAAAAAGGTTTTTAAAATATATTTGGACCGGCTATATCTCTAGGTATATATGTTGTAACTAATTTGTATTGTATTGCTGTAGCGGTTGGAGCAGCTCGCCCTCACCGGCGTGAGCTTGATGATGATGTCATGCTGAATAGCTTTGTTGTAGCAGACAGCATGGAAGCAGCAATGGCAGAATCTGGAGATGTTGTCCAGTCTAAGGTATAAGACTACAACTGTAGCTCCAGACGCTAGCCGTGTGTATGCAGAATTTCCAATTTTGTTTCTTTATTGCTAGGCAACAGTGGTGGGTGAAATTGGTGACGTCATTGCTGGCAAAATTGAGGTACCGAAGGACAAGACTATTGTCTTCAAATCATTAGGTAGGAGCAGGGAGGTGTGGGGGTAATTGTCGACAAACCCAATGATGAGAGGGCTCTGGGTACGAGAATGTGGTTGGGTCGGGTTGATAACGAAACATCTGCACCAGTCCTCATCTATTACACTATGTATGGCCACTGAAAATTGACATTTTGTCTTTTATTATTGTTATCTCTATCAGGTATCGGAGTACAAGACATTGTGTCGGCAAAACTAGTGTACGACAAGCTTGTTGAGCAGGGCATCATGACTTCAAAAAGTCTTTTAAATCTGTAGTAGAATAAATATTACATTCAAAGTAGAGTATGACTGAGTGCTCTCGTCTAAATTCCTACCAAACCCTCAAGCATGTCCCCGTGTAACCAAACCATCAAGCATGTCCCCGTGTAACCAAACCATCAAGCATGTCCCCGTGTAACCAAATCATCAAGCATGTCCCCGTGTAAGCAAACCATCAAGCATGTCCCCGTGTAACCAAACCATCAAGCATGTCCACGTGTAACCAAACCATCAAGCATGTCCCCCTGTAACCAAACCATCAAGCATGTCCCCGTGTAACCAAACCATCAAGCATGTCCCCGTGTAACCAAACCATCAAGCATGTCCCCGTGTAACCAAACCATCAAGCATGTCCCCGTGTAACCAAACCATCAAGCATGTCCCCGTGTAACCAAACCATCGAGCATGTCCCCGTGTAACCAAACCATCAAGCATGTCCCCGTGTAACCAAACCATCAAGCATGTCCCGTGTAACCAAACCATCAAGCAAGCATGTAACCAAACCATCAAGCATGTCCCCGTGTAACCAAATCATCAAGCATGTCCCCGTGTAACCAAACCATCAAGCATGTCCCCGTGTAACCAAACCATCAAGCATGTCCCCGTGTAACCAAAGTATCAAGCATGTCCCCGTGTAACCAAACCATCGAGCATGTCCCCGTGTAACCAAACCATCAAGCATGTCCCCGTGTAACCAAAGTATCAAGCATGTCCCCGTGTAACCAAACCATCGAGCATGTCCCCGTGTAACCAAACCATCAAGCATGTCCCCGTGTAACCAAACCCTCAAGCATGTCCCCGTGTAACCAAACCATCAAGCATGTCCCCGTGTAACCAAACCATCAAGCATGTCCCCGTGTAACCAAACCATCAAGCATGTCCCCGTGTAACCAAATCATCAAGCATGTCCCCGTGTAACCAAACCATCAAGCATGGCCCCGTGTAACCAAACCATCAAGCATGTCCCCGTGTAACCAAATCAATCATCAAGCATGTCCCCGTGTAACCAAACCATCAAGCATGTCCCCGTGTAACCAAAGTATCAAGCATGTCCCGTGTAACCAAACCATCGAGCATGTCCCCGTGTAACCAAACCATCAAGCATGTCCCCGTGTAACCAAAGTATCAAGCATGTCCCCGTGTAACCAAACCATCGAGCATGTCCCCGTGTAACCAAACCATCAAGCATGTCCCCGTGTAACCAAAGTATCAAGCATGTCCCCGTGTAACCAAATCATCAAGCATGTCCCCGTGTAACCAAACCATCAAGCATGTCCCGTGTAAGCAAACCATCAAGCATGTCCCCGTGTAACCAAATCATCAAGCATGTCCCCGTGTAACCAAACCATCAAGCATGTCCCCGTGTAAGCAAACCATCAAGCATGTCCCCGTGTAACCAAATCATCAAGCATGTCCCCGTGTAACCAAACCATCAAGCATGTCCCCGTGTAACCAAACCATCAAGCATGTCCCCGGTCACATGATGGACCTGGAAACCCCGGAAAGTCCGCTCAAGAGTACTTTGAAATGCAGAGATGGATTTCAAAGTCCAAGGACTTAGAAATGATGGATTTCAAAGTACTCTTTCCTGAGTTATCCCTCATATAACAATCATCGGGACCTTGGACAGAGTACCACTGTCCGAATGAGATTCAATCTGAAAGCAGGCTCTACTTCGGTAAAGGCTTGTTTCCATAGCCCAAACCGCACTTGGCCGACCAAACAATAGAACGAATCTATTGTGTTACTGCATCGTTCTATTGTTTTATATTAATGAGGTCATTTTGAGGTATCCCATTTAGCATCCACCCTCTACTTCATGCTACTCAAGAGTCCAACACATGTGGGATATTATTTATATACGATGTACTTGACTCTGCGCATGAGCAGAGAATATGCAGACTGGAATTCTTGCTTTTCCGGGCTAAAATCTTGCAACTCTTTATATTTATTGCCTTTAGGCCATCGCATGTAATAATGAATGAGTATGAGAAGTCGTTCCAAAACCTCGAATTCGGACTAGACGGGGTTTCCAGTCCTCGGCTTCGCCTCGGACTGGAAACCCGGCCGTCTAGTCCTCATTCTCGGCTTTGAAACATTACATACACATCCAATAATTGTTAGTTACAGATAAAGAGGGAAATAAATAAAATTACAGCACAGATAACTCATAGAACCAACACCTTTATTACCTATTTCGTTCTGTAATCCTTTCTTATTTAAAGGAAACATTGATGGTACAGTTGTTAAATACATTATTCGATAAGTTCAGTTGCTCTGCAATTCTATCAGTATCATTACAATTTTGTCTTTCTAAGGCTTCGAAGTCAAAAGATCTTACAATCTCGTCAAATTCATTACAGTATTTGAAAAATCGAATTGCTCCTCTCCCTTTACACTAGACTGCTGAGTAATCACTGCACTTTTACCTGGTGCGCTTGATATAGTAGTTACTGCCGGTGGTGGCGCGATGCATTTAGACACGGCCTTCTTTTGCTCTTTCTCTGCTTTTTCATAGGTAAACAAAGCTGAGGAAACATGTCCCGTTCGCTCTCTTATCATCTTCTCTTCGTGTTTACCCTTCTTTAACAGATTTGAGAGCCTCTTCCGAGGAAAGAGGCTCTCTAAAACGGCTTAGCTGGAGAACTTGAAGATCCGTCAGCCATCACATATGCTGAGTCAGTGATGAGCTGAGTCGCAATGCCAGACTGGCTTGCAATTTCATGTGGAATTCTCACCTCGCAACCAAAAAGCACGCAAAATTAAGCCACCATTGTTTTATTAAAAAGCCTCTGCGATATGAATGGCTAATGCTATATGAGTAGTATGTTCTAAACCTCGCCAGTGTGTTGGACACGGTTTCTAGATCCTCGTGCCATGCCTAGCTCGGCTGCGCCTCGGCATTGTTCATGGCACTCGGATCTAGAAACCGTGTCCAACACACTGACTCGGATTAGAAATATTACATCCACAGATATTTCGTGTTGAAAGAAATGACAATAAAGCTCAGTGAATAATTGCGGATGGAGGCAGGAAATATTTTAGTATTAAAATAACCTATAAAAAATTAGACTGCGATGACACGTGCGCTGTGTCGCAGCGCCATCCAAGTCCGGCGGAAAGCAAACGCTGCTGACTCTGAAAATAGACTGAACTTTCACATACATTTTAGCAAATATTTTGTAAAACGCTTAGAGCTGTTTTCTATGTTTCTATTATGTTTTAGGAGAGCTGTTTTCCATGTAAAGTTTTGTTATTTTAAAAGTTCTCAAAAATGACAGAAAACTATTATTTGAAGGCAAACTTTAATTTATGATAACGCATGCATTCGATATCATCAACTTTTTGAGAGAAATTCATGTTTATCAATCCGGTCAGTTTGTTTGGGATTCTCGTCCTGCATGTTTTTTAATCCTGCCTTTGTGGACTACGTTTCGACAGGAAACAGAAACTAAGTAACAAAATAAAATTATTGGCGAGAGTATGAGAACAATGCACAATAGAAAAATACAGATCGACTATTCGGGAAACCACTCTTGGATATTAAAAAAGCATTCCATGCACCAACACAAGACCCAGTGAGGAAGACAAACTAAGTCTGTCGAAACGTAGTCCACAAAAACAGGATTAAAAAACATGCAGGTAAGGAGAATCCCAAACAAACTGGCAAATAAGGGTTTCAGAACTACAATCAATTTATGCATGCTTAATTCTTTGTTTTTGGCTCGAGACCAAGTCGACTAAAAGTGTTTCTTCCGGCCAGCTTCCCTTCGCAAAGGCGAAGTCCCCTAGTGAAATAACTGTTTGTTTAATTTGTGGACGAAATATCCAATTTTAGAGTTGATAACAAAGGAATTGTATTTGTTGGTGAGCGGAAAACTTCTAGTCGAACTGGATCTTTCTTGAAAGCAAAAACAGCGAGGATCGATGGCCAGGGAAATTTTAGCGAGTCGGACTGAAATCTCATCTGAAGACGAAGTGAGTTCAGAACTGACAGAAGGACTTTTTCCAGTTAAACAAGCGACAATAATATAGATAGTCCTAGTAGCGATGAAGAATTTCAAATTACGAAGATAAGCATCCTCGGAAACCCAGGGGCTGTACGGGGAGGGGGAAAGGAAAGGGGAGGAAAAACAGCCCTTGGGGACAAACTCTTACTGAACGAGTTCCAGAGAAGTTAATGAGATGTGCTCTGATTGGCCACAAAAATATTTTGTGGCCAATCAACAAAGAGCGGTACGTTGCACGATGACAGATAGTGTGAAGACATCCGTAGCCCGTTTTAAAACTTCAAAGTGCACAAAAGTCCAAATGCAGTCGTTTCCTATCTTTCTGTGATCCATAGTTTTCCCTGGCGCCGTTTTTGGGGAGTTTCTCTCTCGTTTCAAAACGAAGAGCACAAACGGTTTCCATAACTTCAAAGTGCACAAAAGTCCAAATGCAGTCTTTTCCCCTTCTTTCTGTGATCCATAGTTTTCCCTGGCGCCGTTTTTGGGGAGTTTCCGGCTCTCGTTTCAAAACGAAGAGCACAAACGGTTTCCATACAGGAACATTGGGGTCAACTTCTTTTAATCGAGAGATTCTTTGCCACAAACATGGAAGCAGTCATTAACAGCCTTTTTAGAGGTTTTCTGAACTTCTTCCATACAACCGGACGACAAGCGTAGAATAGAATTTAGCGAGATCCATCAGTTTGTACTTCGAAGTGATAATTGATTTGGATTGGCAGTTTTTGTTAACTGATCGAAAATAAATCATTTAATCCCATTAACCTTCTCCTGTAAGAGTATGTCCCCAGGGGCTGTTTTTCCCTCTTCCGCCTTTCCTTTCCCCCTAGCTCTCCCCTGCAGCCCCTGGGTTTCCGAGGATGGAAGAGAAGAAGAAGCTAGGAAAACTCAAAGGACCTGCAACGCAAAGAAGTCGACAAATACAAAGGTCAACAAAGTTGAACAAGAAAAAGGCTAAACACGTAAAAACTACATTCCGCAGGAGGATGTGGAGGAACTCTGCTTTGAACTTTTGTGGTATCGCCGTCTCAAAATCGCAATTAGTTTGTATCACGATTCTACAATAATTCGAAAGAAAAACTAATAAAATAACAAGGAAATCATTCTGATTTGGTTCAAATTCTCACCACCTTACGCGCGTTGCCGGTTTTGAAGTTTTTCCAAACTGTTTTTGCTACAAAAAGATTAAGAAATAAAGTTAAAATGACAGTTTAAACAAGTTAACATGATAGTGATTATAAAGAACTATTGACAAGCTTCCTCTTTCATGTCACTGACAGGCATTTCATCTCTTATTTTGGCAGAAAAGCGAAACGGAAAAATCCAAAGACCAAATTAAATATACCGTCGCTTATCGTACGGATTCGCCGATTCGGATCGTGCGACGTTTTAAACTCTCAATCTTCTGTATATCAAGAAACTAGAGTTATTTTGTGTCGTAGCTTTCGTTTGGCCCAATGGCTGCTGAAATGAAATTTTAGCTTTGAACTTGGAGGTTTGACAGCGAGAATCTTTTCTCACCTTAAATCGGCCTTAGCTGCCCTGTTTATATACACATAACATAATGCTGCTGTTCTATATAATTGAATGAGGTTTGTAGAATCTCTTTTTAAACTCTTCTTCATTAGGCTAAGCTAAAAACAGCCTCAGCGCGGATTATCATGGGGACATAGGGCTATATACATGTATACGTAAGATCGACTCTCCTTTATATAATGGTCTCTTGTTGTCATCTCGGATTATGAACACAAATAAACAACAGCTTCAAATAAACAACAGTACACTAACTGCAGCAAAGGGCAATCGCAAAGGGAACTCAAAGGAGGTGAGGGGAATGATCATCGTCTCTTAGCCTTAGGGGTGAAAATTACGGTTTTTGGTATAACTTAGGGTGTTCACGACGGAACGCCAATATTTTTAGTAGCCATCAAGGTATCATTTAGGGTTAATTGCACGCGAAGAAATCACACTGTGTTGGTGTCTGGTCTGTTTTAGAATGGTATCTTTTAGTATAGGATCAAATAAAGCTTAAGCCACGCCCAGATTGCATGGTCTCCTTTAATTAGCCGAGTTTCAGAATTCAAATCACGTCCCTCCCGGTCCCGGGTGTTCATGACCAATTTTACAATTTTAAATGCTCTCAATAAAAGCGTGAAACAGTACTAACTAAATAGTACTAAATAGAGGGATGAAACAATAGAACTCAAAGATATTTCACGCTTTTAGCATAATGTTTAGTGTTTGTATACTTTACCGATCAATCTATTCTCAGCCGGGGATTTATTATTATCTAAATATAACCTCTTTCATCTCATATCAACGAGCTTTCTCAGGTCTCAAAACAACAACAACAACACATTTTCAACTTTTTTGAACAGCAAGGCTTTGACCTGAATGCTTCGCTCAAAACTGAAGTGAAATGCGATCGAATCAGCGTTCCCAATACAGTACTCTGAAGCGCAACGAACTAAAAGCGTCGAACGGAACCGGATCAGATCTAGATTTCCTCATCAGATAACTGAAAACTAAACTGAAAATGTCACTTTACTTCAACACTATTTATGTACTTTCGTGTATAAATAAAGATTACCTACACATGGGTGATGAGAGGGTATAAAAGTAAGACAATTACGCTATGCTTACTGTTGGCGAGTTTGCTTAGTGCAGACAGGGACGATAGAAGCAAGAAGGTCAGTACCATTCTATATGATTATCTATACCCGGCGTAGACCGACTCAGTTCATACGCAGAGTTTTTCAACAATCAGTATCTCGCTAACTTGAGATTGCTTTTATAGTTTTCGTAGATCAGGTTTTCCTTCAGCCAGGTTTTCTATCTCTTCTAACTGACGCCATAATGGGTTACTGCACCAAGAGTTTTGCTCTTCTGTTGATGCTCGTCATCATTGTTGCGCACTTCTCTCCTAGCGATGCATGGTGGGCTCGTCGTCGTCGCCGTCGTTGCCACACTCCTCATAAACCAGCCGGCCATCACTGGGCAAATGATTGGGACAGACAGATGCACTTTCAGTGTCCTCCCTCACAGTCGATCCAGAGAGTGTTTAGCATATACAGCTCATGCCACAGGGATCGGGTGTGGTCATTTAAGTGCCGATATAACCCTGCCGCTTCGACGCATTGCAACTGGGGCTATCATGCTAATCCCTATGATGGACTACTCAACTTTCACTGCACTCACGCTGGCTTCATAACTGGTGTTAGGAGTGTGCATAATAACCATTACGAGGACAGGTAACTATGCTGACCGGTGAGGTTAGACTAGAATAGGCTAGCTGCATGTTCACATTGAAATGAGGCCAGCAATTTCGCATACAAGTCTTTGTAACAATCAAGTTGAATGCTAAAACTTTTAATGTTTTTGTAGAATAGCTCTAACAGTTTTATTTTTACGAGGTACTTGAATAGCACAATATTACTAATTGTGTTATTTATGAGATTCATTCTGATTCCTCCCTTTTCTCATAGAGTCTTTAGATTCAGATGTTGCAGTGGGAAAAAACGTTATGTCAAGTTCGGGTGTAAGACCACACCTTACTACCAGAACCATTTCCATGGTAACCTTAACTTCAATGTACCCCCAGGATATTACATGACAGGGTTGACTAGTGACCATAACAACGGCCAGGAGTAAGTATTATCCAATACAGGACGCGCTTATTGATCACGTGCAACAACAATATAGACAACCACTGGATATGAACACTACCACAATCTCGTCGTACATAGCCTGCGTAGCTTGGCGGTCTTAGGGGAAAGGGGAGGGGGAAAGGGGAGGGGGATTGGGGAGGAGAGGAGGCCCTCTCCTCCCCCCTCCCCAGTCCCCTCCTCGCCTCCTCTCCTCCCCAATCCCCCCCCCCCCCCCTTCCCCCTTCCCCCTTCCCCCTTCCCCTAAGACCGCCAAGCTACGCAGGCTACGTCGTACATGGCTTACTCGGCTAGCGCCTCGTTGGCTATCAGCTCATGTACGAGTCGATTTCGTGGAATAATTGTTAATTATTTGTGTATTATCCAATACAGGACGCTCTTGATCACGTGCAATAACAATCGATATATTGTGGTGTTTTTCAGAGATCGTCGTTGGCAGTTCGAATATTGCAGAATCAGGCCTACACGTGGACGAGATGAACCTCAGGCGAAAGATGAAAGTAAGCATTTTTACAGCCCACCTAAAAGCCGGCCTCTAGTTTTTAATAATACTACACTACTACTACTACTACTACTTCTACTACTACTACTACTACCACTACCACTACCACTACCACTACCACTACCACTACCACTACCACTACCACTACCACTACCACTACCACTACCACTACCACTACCACTACCACTACCACTACCACTACCACTACCACTACCACTGCCACTGCCACTGCCACTGCCACTGCCACTGCCACTGCCACTGCCACTGCCACTGCCACTGCCACTGCCACTGCCACTGCCACTGCCACTGCCACTGCCACTGCCACTGCCACTGCCACTGCCACTGCCACTGCCACTGCCACTGCCACTGCCACTGCCACTGCCACTGCCACTGCCACTGCCACTGCCACTGCCACTGCCACTTAAATACGTATTTTTCGCCCCATACATTCACTGTAAATCACGTTCGCACACTCCACAAATGTATTGCTTGGGCTGCCTGTGGACCGATGAGATATCGCTGGCGCGCACTGATAGCCGGAATTATCTGTAGGCTCTCGACCAATAAGATTACAGATACTGAGTACAATGTATGATAATTATTATTTGACACACTGGAAAAAACGCGCGCTCCTTCGAATTCAAACCTTGGAAAAAATCAAATTCTTTGTAAATGTCCAAAACCCGCGGGGGGGGGGGGGGGGGGGGGGGGGGGGGGGGGGGGGGGGGGGGGGGGGGGGGGGGGGTTCCTATATTTGGTTGATAGGGGTGATCGTCGTATGAAACTTGGAAGATTTAATTGCATGGAACAAGCGCGTTCCTTCTTTTTGGGAACGTTCCGATAGTATTATTTTTGAGGTATTTTTAGGGTGGGAAAGTTTTCACGGTTTGGCATTTTTAGTGTTTTTTTCGAGGCTTTCCGACGGTCATTCCTACCCCCTTTACGCTGAAGAACCCCCCTCCCCTTCTTCTCCGGGGGGAGAGGGGTTGGAGCGGAGGGGATAAATGCATGATAAAATTGAATCCGCGAGATCACTGGAATGAGCAATTACAAGAAATACGTCGTTTTGAAGAAATCTCGCTGATCAGGACGATCAGCGCAAACACGCGTCTTTTCAAACTCCCTAAATATTGAATGATTTCTTGTAGCAGAGCCTGTTGACAAGGACGTGGGACAAGATGAACTTCCAGGACTTGGTAACGAAGAAGGCGTAGTAACGATGGTGGGGGAATAGACCGACATGAGACCAGCGGCATCGGGTACGGCAGTCACTTGCCTGATCGGGATGACGACATGATAATTTCATTCTAAATCTAGATAAGAACAATAATTTAAGTAAAGTAAAGTGAAAAGAGTACGTATGTGTTTTCTTACAAGAAATACGAGTTGTCATTGAGTGGCATGACAGGAACAATCTTTGACTCGTTTATCACTAGCTAGGCTAATTTGGTTTAACTTTCTTGTTCTTATAATAGAAAAGTCATAGTAAAATAGCTTGCATGGATCGTGAGTCTTTGTTTCTATGCACAATTATTGGTCATTATCATTCGACTCATTTCTATCCGCAGTTTTGATTGGCTGAAAGACCGGCAGCAAATAACGGTCTGAGCATGCGCACTATTGATCATTGCAAGGACCGAAACCGAGGAGCTCTGGAAACGAGTATGTGTAAACTCCCGAGCTGTCAGAAGAATAGATTGACAATATTTTAGCTCTAAAAACAAGCAAAAAATAAAAAAGCGACTAATGAGTAGAATGATAAAACAATTATTGAACTCGGTTATCGCAAAATATCATGATTTGTCAGTGGCGAGCTATCAGTTATTTGCCGATGTCGTCCGCAGAGACAAATAACTGACAGCTCGCCACTGACAAATCACGATATTTTGGGGAGGGGGAGGGGGATTTGGGGGAGAGATCCCATATAAAGAGTGGTGGGAATGTTCCTCCGAAATTTTGTGTTCAGTTTTTTTTTGGTATTTTGTGGACTTCAATCAATTAAGGATGTCGAACTCTAATGCTGTGCAAAGTTTCGTAATGTTTGGTAAAAAGGAAGTGACCTGATTATGATTTTTTACATTTTTTTCTAAACATACTTGAGTTATAAAAAATTAGACTGCGATGACACGTGCGCTGTGTCGCAGCGCCATCCAAGTCCGGCGGAAAGCAAACGCTGCTGACTCTGAAAATAGACTGAACTTTCACATACATTTTAGCAAATATTTTGTAAAACGCTTAGAGCTGTTTTCTATGTTTCTATTGTGTTTTAGGAGAGCTGTTTTCCATGTAAAGTTTTGTTATTTTAAAAGTTCCCAAAAATGACAGAAAACTATTATTTGAAGGCAAACTTTATGATAACGCATGCATTCGATATCATCAAATTTTTGAGAGAAATTTATGTTTATCAATGTCAGTTTGTTTGGGAATCTCGTGGACTACGTTTCGACAGGACAGAAACTAACAAAAGATAGTTATTGGAGTCTCTGGAGAGTATGAGAACAATGGGTACAACAGAAAAATACCAGTTAACGTTCAGATCGACTTTTGGAAACCAGTAAGACAAACGTCTAATGCCGTGTTACCGGTTGAGCGCTTTACCAAGGTACAAATCAGAAAACTAAGGTTAACCGCTCAACAAACAATAGTTTTCTAATTTCTACCAAGGTTCGGTAACTCGTTTACTTCAGTAAACCTCCAAGTGTAAACACGGTATAAGGTTAACCGCTCAACAAACAATCAGTTTTCTAATTTCTACCAATGCCACCAAGTCTGTCGAAACGTAGTCCACAAAGACAGGATTACAAAACATGCAGGACGAGAATCCCAAATCAGTAAACTGACATTGATAATTCAGCACTGCAACATAAGAGTTTCACAACTATAATCAATTTATGCATGTTTAATTCTTTGTTGTCTAATCGTTTTAGTTTATCAAGTGCGGGATAAACCTTCATTTTCAGTTTATAGACGACATTAGTTGTCATCTGATTATGAACACAACAGCTTCAGTACACTAACTGCAGCAAAGGGCAATCGCAAAGGGAACTCAAGGGAGGCGAGGGGAATGATCATCGTCTCTTTTAAGGGTGTAAATTACGGTTTTTGGTATCACTTAGGGTGTTCACGACGGAGCGCCAATATTTTTAGTAGCCATCAAGGTATCATTTAGGGTTGCACGCGAAGAAATAAAAAACGCTATAACACTAGTACTAAATAGAGTGATGAAACAATAGAAAACAAACTGAAGGCGATATTTCACTGGTCAATTTTTAATTAGTGCTATTTGACTCTTTTAGCATGTTTGTACTCTACTCAGATCAATTCCGTCAGGGATTTATTATTATCTAAATATAACCGTATTCTTTCATCTGATATCAACGAGCTTTCTCAGGTCTCAAAACAACAACAACAACACATTTTCAACTTTTTTGAACAGCAAGGCTTTGACCTGCTTCCGCTTAAAACTGAAGTGAAATGGAAATCAGCGTGCAACGCCGAACTAAAGCGTCGAACAGAACCGGATCAGATCTAGATTTCCTCATCAGACAACTGAAAACTAAACTGAAAATGTCAGTCACTTGAGTCGACAGTCACAGCAGCACGTGGATGATGAGAGGGTATAAAAGTAAGACACTAATTACGCCATGTTTACTAATTGAGTGGTGAGTTTGCTCATGCAGTGCAGACAGGGACGATAAAAGCAAGAAGGTCAGTACCATTCTATATGATTATCTATACCCGGCGTATAGACCGACTCAGTTCATACGCAGAGTTTTTCAACAATCATGCAGTATCTCGCTAACTAAGTACGAACCGGCTTGATCGATACGCGTACGCAGATCGAGTATTCAACAATGTATCTCGCTAACTTGAGATTGTTTTTATAGTTTTCGTAGATCAGGTTTTCCTTCAGCCAGGTTTTCTATCTCTTCTAACTGACGCCATAATGGGTTACTGCACCAAGAGTTTTGCTCTTCTGTTGATGCTCGTCATCATTGTTGCGCACTTCTCTCCTAGCGATGCATGGTGGTCTCGTCGTCGTCGCCGTCGTTGCCACACTCCTCATAAACCAGCCGGCCATCACTGGGCAAATGATTGGGACGGACAGATGCACTTTCAGTGTCCTCCCTCACAGTCGATCCAGAGAGTGTTTAGTATATACAGCTCATGCCACAGGGATCGGGTGTGGTCATTTAAGTGCCGATATAACCCTGCCGCTTCGACGCATTGCAACTGGGGCTATCATGCTAATCCCTATGATGGACTACTCAACTTTCACTGCACTCACACTGGCTTCATAACTGGTGTTAGGAGTGTGCATAATAACCATTACGAGGACAGGTAACTATGCTGACCGGTGAGGTTAGACTAGAATAGGCTAGCTGCATGTTCACATTGAAATGAGGCCAGCAATTTCGCATACAAATCTTTCAGTAACAATCAAGTTGAATGCTAAAACTTTTAATGTTTTTGTAGAATAGCTCTAACAGTTTTATTTTTACGAGGTACTTGAATAGCTGTAACCTGTAGTATATTACTAATTGTGTTATTTATGAGATTCATTCTGATTCCGCCCCCTTTTTCATAGAGTCTTTAGATTCCGATGTTGCAGTAGGAACGGACGTTATGTCAAGTTCGGGTGTAAGACCACACCTTACTACCAGAACCATTTCCATGGTAACCTTAACTTTAAGGTACCCCCAGGATATTACATGACAGGGGTGACCAGTGTCCATAACAACGGCCAGGAGTAAGTATTAATAGACCTTTTTCGAGATGCGATGGTCGCTGTCCAAAGTATCGCGGGCGAGCGTGGAAACGAGGCATATTCGGGCAAGAATGTAATCAAACAAATCCTTTTCAGCGTAAGAAAATGATAAAAGCTCCATATTTTGTGCGATATTGCCTTTCCACGAAGAATTCAAGTGTCTCACCTGTTTCTTTACGATGTCAACAATGCATTACTGTAGTGTTTTTGGCTGTGAAAACACCGAACATTAAATTGGCTTGTGTGAACAGGCTGCATTTACTGAAGTTGTAGATAGTACGATGCATGAGTGAGATTTTTAGTCCAGCCAGTCATTAAGTTAGTGATTTATAATGGTAAATGAATGTTATCTTGGTGATGTTTCTTTGCAATTTGTTCATATCACGATTTTCTTTGCCAAGACTGGATGGCGGCTAGATATGATCAACAAGTTTTTCCATTGTATAAATAAACCTTTCTATTATTGTACCGCGTTGGTATTCCCAAGTACGAGAGATATTCTTTCAAATCAGGCAGTGTACTGTTTAAAAAACGTAGAGTTTACTTGTTAGTTCTACGGAAAATTGTGTTACCTGGGACATCGAGTTGTATCTTACGTTCGGTGTTCAGTTCACAGCCAAAAACACTACAAGAATTCCAAGTCATTGCTATACAGGCGGCTGATACATTGTTGACATCGTAAAGAAACAGGTGAGACACTTGAATTCTTCGTGGAAAGGCAATATCGCACAAAATATGGAGCTTTTATCATTTTCTTACGATGAAAAGGATTTGTATTCTTGCCCGAATATGCCTCGTTTCCACGCTCGCCCGCGATACTTTGGACAGCGACCATCGCATCTCGATAAAGGTCTATTTATTAGAGAGTTTTAGCAAACACGACGCGACGTGAGAACACGACGTTAGATGACGAATATATCACATTTGGCATTGCGTGACTACCGTGACAACGTCGCGACGTCAAGTTTTCGCGTCCTCTTCATGACGTTGAGGACGCCAACGGTCGTTTTCACAGTTATTCGTCAGCGCGCGCGCCGTCCTCTTTCACGTCGCGTCGTGTTTGCTAAATCTCTCTAATCCAATACAGGACGCTCTTATTGATCACGTGCAACAACAATCGACTAATTGTGTATTATCCAATAGCAACCTGAGGACACTCTTGATCACGTGCAATAACAATCGACATATTGTGTATTGTCCAATAGCAACCTGAGGACGCTCTTGATCACGTGCAATAACAATCGACATATTGTGTATTGTCCAATAGCAACCTGCATGAGGACGTTCTTGATCACGTGCAATAACAATATCGACATATTGTGGTGTTTTTCAGAGATCGTCGTTGGCAGTTCGAATATTGCAGAATCAGGCCTACACGTGGAGGAGATGAACCTCAGGCGAAAGATGAAAGTAAGCATTTTTACACGGTCAAACGTTTGTGGTATTAACTCCCCACCTAAAAGCCGGCCTCTAGTTTATAATAATACTACTACTACTGACTACTACTACTACTACAATTACTACTACTACTACCATCACTACTACTACTACTACTACTGTGCACTACTACTACTACTACTACTACTACTACTACTACTACTACTACTACTACTACTACTACTACTACTACTACTACTACTACTACTACTACTACTATTACTACTACTACTACCACCACTACTACTATACTACTACTACTACTACTACTACTACTACTACTACTACTACTGCTACTACTACTACTGCTGCTACTACTACTACTATACTACTACTACTATTACTACTACTACTAGTACTACTACTGCTACTACTACTACCACTACCACCACTACTACTACTACTACTACTGCTGCTGCTTACTACTACTACTACTACTACTACTACTACTACTACTACTACTACTACTACTACTACTACTACTACTACTACTACTACTACTACTACTACTACTACGTACTACTACTACTACTACTACTGCTGTTGCTGTTGCTACTACTACTACTACTATGACTGCTGATACTACTGCTACTGCTACAGCTGCTACAGCTACTGCTACTGCTACTGCTACTACTACTATACTACTACTACTACTACGACTACTACTACTACTACTACTACTACTACTACTACTACTACTACTACTACTACTACTACTACTACTACTACTACTACTACTACTACTACTACTACTACTACTACTACTACTACTAAACCTTGGAAATTCTTTGTAAATGTCCAAAAGCCGGGGGTAGGGGCTGTTCTTCCTATATTTGGTTGGTAGTAGCAGTAGGGCCGGGTGATCGTCGTATGAAACTTGGAAGATTTCATGGAACAAGCGCGTTCCATCTTATTGGCATCCCGGGGAGCGTTCCGCTGATAGTGTTTGTATTTTTGAGGATGATTGTATAGACCATGAGGTACTTTTAGGGTGGGAAATTTTTCACGGTTTAGTATTTTTAGTGTATTTTTCGAGGCTTTCTGACGGTCATTCCCACCCTCCTTTGCCTTGAGGGGTTGAAGCGGGAGGGGATAAACGGGATAAGGGGATAAAATTGAATCCGCGAGATCACTGGAATGAGCAATTACAAAGATTTTGAAGAAATCTCGCTGATCAGGACGATCAGCGCAAACACGCGTCTTTTCAAACTCCCTAAATATTGAATGATTTCTTGTAGCAGAGCCTGTTGACAAGGACGTGGGACAAGATGAACTTCCAGGGCCTGCCGGTAACGAAGAAGGCGTAGTAACGATGGTGGGGGAATAGACCGACATGAGACCAGCGGCATCGGGTACGACAACGGCAGTCACTTGCCTGATCGGGATAACGACATAATTTCAATCGAAATCTAGATAAGAAAATAAAGTAAAAAGTAAAGTGAAGTGAAAAGAGTACGTATGTGTTACAAGAAATACGAGTTGTCATTGAGTGGCATGACAGGAACAATCTTTGACTCGTTTATCACTAGGCTAATTTGGTTTAACTTTCTTGTTCGTATAATTGAAAAGTCATAATAAAATAGCTTGCATGGATCGTGAGTGTTTGTTTCTATGCATCATATTCAATGGCGGATATGGGGGTAGGGCACCGAGATTGTCTGCATTAAAAATACTCGCGCCGGAAAATTGCCCGGTTGAGGGGGATTTTTGGGGAGGAGAGGGAGGGGGATTTGGGGGGAGGGATCCCATATAAAGAGTGGTGGGAATGTTCCTCCGATATTTTTAAATCTGAAGGTATCAATTCTAAACGGAAAATCGTTTCCCCAAGAGGAAGCACAGGGATCCCAACACTAAGAACGGGTGCAAATGTAGCCTGCTGAGAACGCCTGTTCAGCAGGCTAGCGGGGAAACAATAATTACGTAAACTTTTTTGTTCACGGTACCGACATGCAATAAGGATATGATGGATGATATTAAATGCACTGAATACCGTAGAATTCCGGTTATAAGCCCTGGGCAGGAGCCCTGGGTTTATATAACTTCGTAAGGGTTTTGTATAAGGCTTATAATCGGGGTGGGGGATGGGTGGGTTCAGATAACCGGGGGGACTTATAAAAGGGAGGAAGAAAACGTCTGAAATCCATTCTATTGAAAAAGAATGTTAAATAGTTAAACAGTCAGGTTCATGCAACAATAACAGTAAAAGCTTTGAAACGCGAATGTGCTCAGAAAAACTATAATCTGAGCCGTGGATTGTATGTGCAACCGTCACTACTGGATTCCATCAGTCTCGTCTGCTATGTACATGCCGTATGGGGAGGAGTAAATGGAGGGGGCATATAACCGGGGGAGGGGGGGCTTAAACCGAGGGGGGGGGGGGGGGGGGGGGCTTATAATAATGACCCCTAAAAGGTACCTAAGTCTTGCCCAGGTGGGCATGGCAACAAATAATTTTTACCCCTAAAAGGTACCAACTCTAAAGTGACAAAAGCTGCAACTGTCATTCCGGCTGTCATTACCTTATCTCGGGTATCGTATTTACTGACAAACACCCTAAAAGGTACCGGCTTAGTCTCTTGTGGTCATTTTAGATTTATGACACCCCAAGAGGTACCAAATCGCGGATCTGGACCCCTAAATGGTACGGCGAGGCTTATAACCAGGATTCTACGGTATATATAGTACGTGTTTACGACACTTTCTTGAGTGAAAATGTCGAGAACTTACATCTGTTGTGAATGTTCCGTTTCCTTCAAGAGAGTCTTGAGGGGCGGGGCTTTTTTGATTTTAAAATCTAATGCGTTACACACTCTTCAAATGCCATTTGTTTCATGAATTTCTGTAGGGCGCAAAGCCACAAATGTCAATTTTAGAGACATTTCGCAAGGCATGATGGATAGAACGACTAAAGCACGTTTTCCAATATGGCGAAGCATCATCCAGATTTGATTATGTGTAGAAAACAACCCGGTGTTGGTGAGTTATTCGTATGGAACCACTGCAATTAGGCAAAATTATTTATTTATTTTTATATTTCTTCTTTATTACAGCCATCGGACGACTTTGTGAGAAATGTAAGTAAGCTTACTAAGTTCTGCAGAACTTTGACATCATAAATTACAAAACTCAAAACTCTAGAGTCTAGTCGAGTACAGCACCCAGTATTCTTTGAAATATTCTATAAATGCTGACCCATTGAATTTCATGTCTTGTAGATCTATATTTGGGTTGTGTAGAAAATATGATGTTATTTTATTAATAAGCTTACTGAACTTTTAGCTTTGCAGCTCAATAAGAAAGATGTTGCATTGTTTGTTTGAACTATTAAAGACAATCATTGAAAATAACAGAGCCCAGTTTATAAAGGGCAATAATATTAGTCTTAACCCAGTGGTTAAATGAATTTCAGGTCAGCATTTATAATCATTTCGAAACCCCAGGTCAGTACAATATAAAATAATTATATATAGATGGAAGTGCAATCATTCATTCATTGTATATTGTTGGCAAGATGATTAAGCTTATATATTTCTGTCTTATTCTAGGTGATGGCAAATGTGTTATATGTGATTCATATGTGCGTCCATGTACTTTGGTAAGAATATGTGATGAATGTAACTATGGATCATATCAAGGACGCTGCGTTATATGTGGAGGACCCGGGGTATCAGATGCTTACTACTGTAAAGAATGCACAGTACAAGAAAAAGATGTAAGAATGACTAGCTTGAACCATTGGGGGACTCCCATATATAAAGTGATGGGGAGGCTCGTCGTACCTTTTAGGGTTTGAAATCCACAATTTGGTACTGCTTAGGTCTCAGATTTGAAAGGAACGCCAAGACATCAAGTTGGCAGCAAATAACATTTGTTTTCTGGAGTTTCTAAGGCATTGCAAATTAACTGTAAAATGCAAAGGAATTACTATACTTATTGTTTTAGACTTGGTACCTCTTAGGGGTGAACATTATTTCATGCCATGCCCACTTGGAAGAGACTCTGGTACATTTTAAGGCTCATCTTCGAAATTTCCAATGAGCATCCCCACCACTTTTTATATGGGAGTCCCCTCCCCCCTCCCCTGGGGCTTGAAGTACAATAGAACGCCTCTTTCTCAAACACTCCAGGGATAGCTGGGGTTGTAGATAACAAGCATATGGCAGACCGAAAGTGCAAACTTAAGAACTAGTTGTGCCCTGTAAAAATGGGCATGATGCAAGCACAAGGAATGGAAGTAATGTTTCAAAGGCGAGAATGAGGACTAGACAGGGTTTCTTCGCCTCGGACTGGAAACCCCGTCTAGTCCGAATTTGAGGCTTTGGAACAACTTCTCATACTCATTAATTATTACATGCAATGGCCTAAAGGCAATAAATAAAGAGTTCCAAGATTTTAGCCTGGAAAAGCAAGAATTCCAGTCTTTGCATATTCTCTGCTCATGCGCAGAGTCGAGGACATCATATCCCACATGTGTCGGACTCTTGAGTAGCATTGAATAGAGCGTGCTTTCAGCTTGAATCTAATTTGAACAGAGTGGTATTGCCTCTACTCTGTCCAAGGTCCCGATGATTGTTATATGAGGGATAAGAACTCGGGAAAGAGTACTTTGAATTCCATCATTTCAAAGTCCTTGGACTTTGAAATGCATTTCAAAGTACTCTAGAGCGGACTTTCCGGGGTATCCAGGTACATCATGTGACCGGATTTGATGCACCGGATTGGCTGGTTACCTCATGAATAATTAATGAGTATGACAAACCATTTTGAAGTCTTTATGCTTACTTTGTGCTTTTGCTTATGTTTGTATCATGACCATTTTCACAGTGAAATACAGGTCAATGCTTGCATCCCTAGTGATACCCTCAGCATGGAGTACTGGAGGCATGTTCTCTTTATTCTCACATTGCTGTGAGTAGGGAACCTCTGGTAAACCAGTGATTTTTTTCTGAATAAAGTAAAGTTCAATAATAAAAATCTTGTAATTGCAGCCAGGATGCATTATATGACATTAAAATTGGTTCTCTCTGGCTTATATATTTGTTAATTAAGCTACAAACGTTTCGATCCTTCTTCGGATCTTCTTCAGTGTATCGATCTTGTTGTAATGCGTATGCTATTTTTAAACCTACTAGCGCGCTGGTGCAAGATCGTTCTACGAGAGTTCTATATATTTCTGGAATCCTGACATAGTCATTCTTTGACTTTGGGTCTTTTATGGAATGTCAGGATTCCAGAAATAGTCTTTGGTGGTAGTTCTTTTCTGTCTCGACGATTCCAAAGACTATTTCTGGAATCCTGACATTCCATAAAAGACCCAAAGTCAAAGAATGACTATGTCAGGATTCCAGAAATATATAGAACTCCCGTAGATCGATCTTGTACCAGCGTGCACTAGTAGGTTTAAAATAGCATACGCATTACAACAAGAGATCGTTACACTGAAGAAGATCCGAGGAAGGATCGAAACGTTTGTAGCTTAATTAACAAATATATAAGCCAGAGACAACCAATTTTAATAAAATACTGTTATAATATTTTTCGACAGAGGGATGGCTGTCCAAAAATTGTCAACTTGGGAAGCTCCAAAACAGATTTATTCTATGAAAGAAAGAAATATGGATTCAAAAAGAGATAGCACAAATCAGATCATGTTTATAACAGTCAACACCATTCAACATCAAGCATCAGTGGACATTCAGTCACATCTCTTCCTCTATCCAGTGCTTTAGGTTCAACAGTTTTATCAGACTGGCCTCATTAGGGCATGTCAATGAAATAATTTTGCAAAGTTTTCAACCATGTAGTCACCTCCATATGATAAAACTAACTGTTATTATTTGTTGGAAGAGTATGAGCTGGAGCTATGAGAAACTGCACATCAAAATCCACGACCTTCTGGAATTTATAAATTATTGTATTTTTTTGCTGTTGTTCGTTATTTTAAAATCAAATGTCAATAGAGTAGATGTCCACAGGGAGCCCAAACTGGTCAAAACAACACAAAGGAGTACGAGTATTTTATATCAATATTTAGGAATGTATAACTGATCTAAACAGATGTAAACGTGTACAGCTTGGGCTGCCTGTGAGATGTCCAAACAATCCACATCCAAACAAACAAACAAAACCTGGGATGTGCACTGGGGTCTAAAGTCCTTTGCATTATGTCCTACTTCCAGGTATCTCCAAGGATGACCATTGCATTAGTTCCGAATACAAATAAAGTAAAATTGCTGTTATGTTTGATTTAATTACGCGAAGAATTTCAGAACTACAAGAATCTCACACACCAAACAGATGATCCTTACGTGCGCAAGTCGGTGTACTAAAAGGAAACGACGGTCATCAACTCGCGCGGTCTGTCAACCACAGGAAACCCAACGGCCGAAAATTTTGTGCATGAAAGATATCCCGGGTTTACTTGATGTCGGCTGTGACACGTTTGTTTTTTGTTTTCTTTTATTCACCTTCAAGTCTCAACCTAGAAATATGTGTAGGCTTATCGCAGTTACTGGACAAACTAAAAGTTCGCAGCTGGCGACCCTTCTCCTTCATGAAATGACCGCGAAAAACAAAACAATTTTTTTTTAAAGAATTATCAATTTAGGCTCATTAGGCTAAAATAATTGCTGACAAGGAAGAAAAATAGGAAGAGACGGATCAAAAGATAAAAACTTTATAGTAACGAGAACAGACGTATACGTGCACGAAGTCCGAACCGGAAACCGTGTAGCACGTGACATTGTACCTGCCAATCAAATGAGTAGTGAGTAATATTTAGATCCTTCAAGTGAGTGAGGCAGACAGCAGGACCTTGCGGTTAACTGACCATTCAAGGTTTCTATTTTATACAATATGAGGTCCTAAACCCTTGGGATAGTTAGCGAGGACTATTTATACTTGTGCTCTATAGCAGAAAAGTTTTCTAAATGTTCGCCCAAAATGGACGTCATCGTTGCTAACTTGAAGCCAATCTTCGACTCGTGCGACAAAAATGGCGATGGTTTTGTAAAGAGACGCAAGACCTGATACAATTCTCTGGTTTAGGTGGCCAAGAACACTCTAAAGAGGTAGAGACAATCCACTTATGTGCCACCTTATATTCTGTTTTAACTGCCGCCAGTTTGTTTTGCAAGGTTTTCGCTGTGTTTTGGGTTCAAATGAATGGTCCAACGTTGTAAACAAACGCGAAATACCAAAGGCTCTAAATCGCCGCTTCGCTCTCATTTTTTTCGGTTGCTATGAACACGTACTGTTATTCATAATTATCCTACGAGGCCATCAGTAATCTATGGCTCTTTCATGCGAAAGTATCAACACTCATAAATCCTACAAAAACATCAAAGCTTTCGATCATTTTAAAAACTACACTTTCGAACTGACCAAGTTACGTTAAAACCATCCCGGAAATTAATGCTTGTTTTACTAACTTTGCGTACTTATTTTTAGGACATTAAGACTTTACTACAGAAGTTAGATCCTGATGGAGTTGGACAAATAACATTTCAAGACTTCTGCCGTCGTTTCCACGACTCGTTAGGTAGTAAATCTTTATGGATTTAGTTAAACGAAGTTCTACTCTGCCCCATGCGATGAGCTGTGCTGTTCACTACGACACGTAGTTCAGCCAGTTTGGTTGTCTTAGTAGTTTCAAGTGACAATTCACCGACAAAATTTCATTGAACGTCTTGGTTTCTAATTTCAGGGGTTAATGGAGAACTAGAAAACCATCTCGACACACAAAAACCTTCCTCGCAAGATTCTGATCCTCTGGAGGACAGTTGTTTTGAGGTAACAAATTTAGATTAGAGCAATAGAGGCAGGACAGAGTCCCGGAAAAGCACGCATACTGATTCATGATTGTTCATCTAATTATTATTTGGAAAGTGCAATGAGTAATAAATTATTACAAGTGAGATGTTGTTTTCGGCTTCCTTTGGTCTTGCCAAAAAGCAATTTGTAGTATCGAAACGTATCTAATTTGCATGGATCGTAAGCGATCCATGCTCCTTGCGAAATGAGTACTTGACATAGTCAGTCTGATTGAGAGTTGGCTAGTCTAGATTGTAAAATAAATTGCATGCCGTTATGTACACAGAAAAATATTTGAGCTGTTTGTATTTCGTAATGTATGAGAAGGTATAAATGTGAGAGGCAGTTTATGAAGCCTTGTAGATTTCTGGTAATTTTGCAAACTTTCTGTAAATATCTTACTCAGTGTTTTGTCCGAATCTTGTAGCCTGTCACTTTGCTATTGAATCCTAAATACATTTTATTCAAATAATCTGCATGTAAATTGTATTACTGATAAAAATCTAAAAAATTTACAGATTGGCATACTTTTCGTAATTTGCAAATCTTTCAACTTTGTCATCCGTGTGTAAAAATCCTTATATCTTAAAAATGATATTGCCAGGGGCAGACACAAAAATAATTAGCATTTTGTAGGCCTTTGAAGACAGTTGTTCATTTGGATGAACTCCCAAAAGTATCTGTCAAAACTTCAATCATGTCACTAGGAATTTTTTTTGAGAAATTGGGTACTTTATTAAATGCCATGACCAAGCATTTTGCCATGCAAAATATCTACCAAACATTTATTAGAAGTTGTACTCAAATGAGAAATATGATGGTAATTTTAAAAATACATGTACATGTACAAAGTCATGTTTATTCTTGTCAATTCAATTCAATTTATTTTCAATACCACAGGATTTACAATAATATAATTAATTAAGAAGAAAGAATAATACAAACATAGGGTATTAGCTACATTGTACCTAGAAATAACCAAAAGAGCTAATCGGGCTAGATAGCAAGACATTGAGATTATCATAATAAGGAAGTCATTCACACATGTATACACACAGACACAAGTACAAAAAAGGAGAGGAAAAAGTATATATAGAAATTAAAGAAAAAATCCGAGCAATCAAGAGCCAAACATGGATATAACAATATTGTTAATTAGTAAGAAGAAAACATATTATTCTTCATTGCATGCTTAAACTTGGAGAAACTGAGAGTCTTAATAAGAGAATCATCAAGGTTATTCCAGAGAATAGCACCTCTAAATCGAAGATTGTTTAAGTGGTATGGTTTTTATTAATTTTATATTCAGTTATTTGGTAGTTCTTAAATTATGGTCCATACTGTAGCTCTAACTGCAAAACTTTGTTTTGAAATATTTGCAGTCTTAGGTATTTACATGAGTACATAGGAGTCATGCTATTAACCAAGCATGCAAATCATGAGTCATACCTTATAATATTCACTATTAGGCATGGCAAACTATGTAAACCAATATCAGACTGACGTATGGGATATGGCAGTGGCTATAATAATGATGATGTAAGGAGAGTAAAATTTCTCATAGTTACAAATATTTTTTGTCTGCCCCTGGCAATATTTTTCATAAAATACTGTATGGTATAGTTACATGTTGGTGTCAGCCCGAGGCATTTTTTTAATATATTTTAATATATATGTAGGGTTGTGATTGTTGTAGTGTCAGCCCTAGTCAATTTCAGGGAAAGGATTTATAAGCATGGATAAGTTTCTGCAAAACATTGTTCATTAATGATATTTTTAGCATGTAAAAAGATTTCATAACTACGGTAATAATATTATTAGTGATCCATTTTTGTTAAATATTTTTACTGGACCTCTTTTCTGAGCGAGTAATAAAAGTAAAAAGTACATTTATGTAAAGTTACTGTCATTTAACATCCAAAGTATGTTTACTTTACCAAAATAATTTTACACACACTCTTCTATCCAACTCACTAGTTTATTTTTGATGGAAGGAGGAGTACCCAGCAAGTGAGAGAACAAAGTGACAAACTTGCATACTATTAAATAATGTGGTTAGATGCTGTGTTGCCCTGGGGTGGCATTTGCGTTGCTTAAAAAATATGGCACATAACCTCCATCCTTATAAGCGATAAGTTAATAAAGTGCTCACCAGTTTAAGTTCAAGCCATACCTAAAAGATTGTGGCTTATTAGACACTGAGGTGTATTCAGTATCAATATCATCCATGGTAATTGATATTGTAAATACAGTGTATATATATAGGCCTTGTTGCATAAAGGCTTGATCGTGAGCCCTCCAAGATAGCATTTTTTGAAATATTATTATAATATTTTAATTATTACTAGATGAAAATCCTCTGTACTAACTATTGTACACTGTAGAGTATTGTTAATTAAACTCATTGGCACTGATGAGTTTAGAACTAGGTGCCTTGAGCACGCTATGTCAGACACGCGCTGTCCACACACAACAAGGTGATAAATAATATACAATGATACATTGCATACCTCATGACGGACGACCGCTGGCCAGCATGCCTGGATTTTAACTTTGCCTAAATTATATTCCTGAGCCACATTTAAGCTCATCAGCACTGATGAGCTTGGAATTAGGTGCCTTGAGCATGCTGTGCAGGATGCATGTTGTCCACACATGACAAGGAGGTAACCATGGTAACCCCACCACAGTCCACCAACAATCCCTTCTCTGTGCTTGGAGAGAGGAGGAACCATGGTACAGGGGTAACCAGGGGACATCCAACCCAAACAACAGCAGTACGCTTTGCACAATTCGATCTGCAACAATGGCCACATGATCCTGCTTGAGGCATAGGGGCACCCTTGCACATTGCATACCTCATGAGGGACGACCGCTGGCCATCAACCCTTGCACATTGCATACCTCATGAGGGACGACCGCTGGCCATCAACCCTTGCACATTGCATACCTCATGAGGGACGACCGCTGGCCATCAACCCTTGCACATTGCATACCTCATGAGGGACGACCGCTGGCCATCAACCCTTGCACATTGCATACCTCATGAGGGACGACCGCTGGCCATCAACCCTTGCACATTGCATACCTCATGAGGGACGACCGCTGGCCATCAACCCTTGCACATTGCATACCTCATGAGGGACGACCGCTGGCCATCAACCCTTGCACATTGCATACCTCATGAGGGACGACCGCTGGCCATGGGCACCCTTGCACATTGCATACCTCATGAGGGACGACCGCTGGCCATGGGCACCCTTGCACATTGCATACCTCATGAGGGACGACCGCTGGCCATCAACCCTTGCACATTGCATACCTCATGAGGGACGACCGCTGGCCATCAACCCTTGCACATTGCATACCTCATGAGGGACGACCGCTGGCCATGGGCACCCTTGCACATTGCATACCTCACGAGGGACGACCGCTGGCCATCATGTCTCAATTTTAACTTTGCCTAAATTATGTTCAGCCACATTAATAGTTTTTTCTTCATTTACCAGGCTGACAGTACATATAGCACAACATCTACCAATGAATACAATGGTGATGACGATGAAGCCTTCCTTAATGATGGCCCACTCAACTCTAGCTTCAAGCGCAACTTGAAACAATACTCAACATATCCACCACCAACAGAACCAAGAACCAAACACCGTTCTCTATTGCCACGCCTACATGTATGCCATGACAACCGTTCTCATTCTGACACAAGCGAGTGCCAAAGTGAGGAAGGGTATGAAGGATTTGGAGAAAGGTTAAGTGAGGAGACATTACAAGACTGTGAGAGTGTCAAGCTTCCAATTGTGTCACTAGACCGATTTAATCTTCAGAAATCATATAGCAGGTTGGTAGTGTGATTGTCAATAATACATTCCTTTATATAGCTATTTCAAAATATGTTGTCTGAGCCAAAGGAGATAGGAAATAGGCAAAGGGCGATAGGAGATATGTAGGTCCATAGCGTTCAATCCATATGAGGAGTTTGTGAATTTATAAGCTACAGTACATGTATTTTGAGCAAACCAGACAAAACTTACCATTCGCCTATTGCCATTTTCCTATCGCCCTTTAGCTCCGACAACATTTTTTTAAATAGCTGTATGCTCATTACATAGAATAATGTCAATCACGCCTATATACTGAAATCTTGACTGTCCATTTTGTACCATTTTTCTACAGTAATAGTTTGCCATTCAGACGAAGAATATCAGCAAATGCAGCAGCTTTGCTTTCAAGGTAACACTTTCAAGATTAAAAAGCGACAGTGATCAAAACCTAAATTCTTCTGTAGGCTCTTTGAATTCCAAAGGAGAATTTGGATTTGGATCACAAATCACTTCCATAATACCGGTACACTGTTTTTGCAGGGACCCATTCAGTTTTCTTGCCGAGTGCCAATGTTATGGAACATGAATATGTAACAAAACTTTAGCTTAGTTTTCAAGTAAACTGTTATATAAACAAGACGCTTTTAAAAGTTCACTCAGCGGACATCAGCAATGAGCCTTCGGTTTCAGCACAGCTCGCGAATGCACCTTGGTACCCAGTTGGCAATTAATTGTGGCCATAAGAAAAAGAAAGCCCATTTTTCAACTTGGCATGCCACAGGCAGCCTGCAGAGTACTGGTAATAAAACTTCTTTTGGCTTATGATGTGCAGGTGCAGCTTATAGTTTGAGACTTGTGTAAAAATATACAGACATTTGTCTTTAGAGAATGACAAGCTGAATGTCTGTCATACCATCCTAAAAACAATATTACAACCATAATATAATAAATAATAATTTAAATATGCATGTCATCCATCTGTTACTTGCAAAGATTTGCAACTAAATAGTACTTTTGAAGTGTGGTATAATCATGTTGTTGATAAAGTTCACTATTAAAGGTCATACTGTAGGTCATTAGAATACCTTATCTAGCCTACATGTATGTAATTGATCTCTAAATACCTACCCAGCAACCCGATACACTTTGGGTTCAGTCATGAGATGTATTATTGGTATCTCTAGTGGCAGACATTTAATAGACTCCTTTGAATTAGTATAAAGACTGATATTGCATGTGCACATAGTTTACTTTACTTAGAACTTGGGCTGTTTGTAGATGTTGTAGTCATTAAGGGTGAAGTATACTCTATTGATTGTGATATATTACTAGATCTATTATGATTCTTTTATACAAATATATAGTACTTGTATTGTACACTTGTATGTAGTAATACAGTTAGTAAATATGACATTATGTAATAATGTTCTCTGTTTTTAGTCCCCGCTTGTTCCAATCACTCTCTGCCAACACAAGTCGCCGTAACAGTATGGATGACCTCTGTGGTAGTGACTGCAGTGGGCCTTTCTCTGAACCAGAGGCTGGAAATAATGGCTTTTTATTTAATGAGGTATACTACCATAATGCAATTTTGGAAATAACATTATTATTATAAAATTTAAAATAATAAAAATAAAAATATTATTGTAATTTTGGTCATTATTATTGATTCAGATCCAAAAACTGTCATCCCAAGTGTCTATATTAGTAGAAGATCAAAAGTTACAGACTAATAAACAGTACCGCATCAAGGATGATAACAATGATCTTAGTATGAGGTGAGAGGTGGATTACTGTAGTGAATTAGTGCATAGATCCCACGTCATTGTTATGTCCAAGTAGAATGCGTGCATTATACCTGTGAAACAAAACAAAAAATGCATTGAGTAATATTGTTTTATTTGGTAAAATAGTGCAAACACGAGTTCAACCAATATATCATTGTGTTTATTGCAAGATCTAGATGAGAAATGCACCTATAATGTTATCGTAGCATAATAGAAATAAATGAAGGTCATACATACAGTAAAAACCATGTAATGTGCTCATTAATGCTTGAATTCATAATTTATCACATTGTGCTATTTATTTAGTTCATAACAAAAATGCCCTATTAAATAACTAGTCAGTACATTTTTCACGGATATAATGCAAGCACGCTAGATGTAAAACAGTTTTTGATGGATTTCAAAGACAATGGTACATTACAAGGTAATAATAAAGTTAATATATTAAAGTTTATTGTAAATCCATGTAATATATGTACATTTGGTAATAATAATAATAATAGAGTATTTATATAGTGCATCCTGGAACCTCGATGCGCTTTACAATAAGAAAAAGAACTAAAAAAACTAGTGGATTATTAAAAAAAAAATATAAAAAAAAAATACTATAAATAGTATTGTTGAGCTTGCATACTACGTGTACATGGGCTTTTAATTTGGAACTATGATAATAAAAACATGTAAGTACATGTTTTAGTAATTCCTGCAACACTGACAGAACAACTAAGGTACTGGACACTAAATATTGTTGATTTTAATGCTCACTAGTGATCTTGTTCTTTTGACAACATTGGTCAATGAAATATCGAAAACGTTTCCAAGTAGTACATGTATAACACTTAAGCCCCCATTGCTTACATAGCTATCATATTTGAATGGCGTTGCATGTACATATATAGCTATTGTGAATGGCGTTGCATGTTGTGACCAAATGAATGACAAATACACAGTATGTGATTCATAATCAGGCAGAGCTAAGACAAAGCTGTATCTGAGGTATCTCAACATGAATCTTTATGACAGAAGTATGTAGTAGATAAAGTCTGTGATCTTCCCTTCAAAAAGAAATACAAATCAGACCTAACAGCCAAAGCTGTGTATTTTGTACATACCTCTTATTAACCAAGTGTGAGGTCTGTACGGGAAGTTATGGACAGAGTTTTTTCGCACAGCCTTATAGCCCAAGCGCGTAGGTTAATTAGATGTTTATTATAATAGCTTTTCCTTACGTTTCTGTTTTCTGCAGCCCGCTAATTGACCAATAAGAGCACGCGTAGTATCTGTGCTATATAATAATTACATTTGCTGTGGCTATAAATAGAATGACATCATGTGTATAAAATGTCATCAACAACAAAGATAATTTATTCAGGTGTCACTATTCTGCAGGTACTCTTACTCATATTTATTTTGTATTGTTTTCTTTAAACATCAACAAAGCGTATTTTATTTACTGAGTAATTCTTACCACCATTCTTGATAGATCAATTTATCTGTATTGAATGTTTACAATAACACATTAAGGCAGCCAAAAGAGTTGGCATTTTATAACTAAGTAGTTTTGAGTTTTGATGACAACAATAAATTAAATATTCAAACATCTGCCTCACACATTTGCATATTCTTAATTCTGGTGAAAACGATTTTCACTTGGTGAATAATTTGACAGTATTACTATTTAAACCTGTAAGAACTTGTTGAAAAGTTATCTTAAAAATTAGGCTTTTTCCCATACCAGGTAAGAGTATTGAGGGAATTAAGATGGAAGACAAAGAATAGTCTAGAAATACAGCTTCCTTTGTGTATAACATACTCTATCTATGTTACATACATATCAATGGAGTCACTTTACATTTACATTTTTTTTATTTTGTAGTTCCTAGCTAGTAGCAGTTGATCTGATTTTTTATTTCCTTATTTGACAGCAGGAAACTAAAAACGTGTTTGCTTGATGTCAAAGCTTCTGTCATATTTGAAACCAGTTTAGAAAGAGGGAAATTATTAGATACATGACCATTATTATTTTTAGAAGCAATTTAAGAGATGTTGTTTCACATATTTTACAATATTCTTCTGTATGTTTCATTGTGAAATGTACTTTTGATCTCACAAAAATATTGGCAACAGATGTAGTAGTAAATACACTGTCTGAAAGTTCAGGATTTTATTTTCATTTTAAGTGATTGCTTTTTTTTGTAGTGTACTTAGTTATGATGTGAAACTGTTTTATGACATTGGCTGTAGAGTCGTCTCCCTCAAGATACTGCATCTAGCACTTCAAACTGTAAAAGTTGTCTAATAAAACATTTCTGAACAGTAATTCTAATAATAATGATAATAATATTTATTTATTATATAGCATCTCTTCCAGTACCATAAATATCCAGAAGCACTTTACAATCTAATCAACTTCATGGCACAAACTCTTCTCGTTACATTATTTATATTGAAATTGTATGCCCAAAGAAACATATCTAATCAACTAATATAGTTCTAAAATACAAATGTACCTGAAAGGAGAACTACATTATTGATCATTAGTACCGGTACATGTTATATATATGCATTGGTATACTGCGACTTGAACATTAATATAAGATACATCAATTACCCCACGTGAGCAGACTGTGTGGTAAGGTTTAGGAGTCTAGTAAGTTGTTTCCTTGCAGCCTAAAAGTAAATGTACATTGAATTGAGAGCTCATGAGATACTTTCTCACTCCTTCACAAACAGTTGTAGGAATATAATATTATTGATTGTATGTAACAACAGTCATTCTATTAGATCTAAAATACTATGTAACTCCTTGGTTTCATAGACTGTGTTTGGCCTGGATATTGTACAAAAAAATCTCTTGACCCTGTGTACTTCTTTGACATATTGACAAAGATACTAAAAATTCTTGTTTTAATGTCAAATGACATCACTCATTCTTGAAAACAGCTAATTTTACCTATTACTACTAACTAGAGCTCTAGGTACATGTATTTTATACTCAGTGTTGCAAAGTTTTTCTTGAATATAGGATGTGGTGCAGGACAATATCTCTCAAAATTGTAAAAAGAATTACTGATATTTTATAGCTTGTCATTAGACACACATGTAGTTAGCATCATTAAATAGGGGTATCGAATGGTCAAGGCAAGACTTTGCAAGACTCCGAGACAAGATATATTTTTGCGAGCCCAAGACGCTTTTTCACCGATTTCCTTTGTTTTCAAAATTCAAGACTCTGAGACGGCTTTTTTTACGAAAAAACGAGACTTCGAGCCCCGCAAATTTTGACCGGAATTTTGAGAGACTCTGACTTTTTGCGGGGACCATTCGACACCCCGGCCCTTTAAATAGTCTCAAATCTGGCTGCTTAAGGTATCAGGATACGTTTTAGACCCCTATGTCTTTCGACTTCGACAACACGCACGCTTTACAATATTTTACTAAGAAAGTATACATTTTCTGAAAGCTGAATAAATGTAGTTTCTGAGTATACTTTCATATTTTTAGATTTTGCATCATAGAAATTGTTAGGCGAGTATACGTGAAATTCGACCGTAGTGCGTTCTAAAAGTTCGATTGCATATGGAATTTAAGTTCTGCTTGTGAAAAACACTCTAACAGACTCTCGAGATAATGAACTTTAAAACGGTGTCTCAGTTTTCGATAACTGTTTTAGATCAACCGCAATCCTACGCCAAAGTTGAGCAATTGATTTTAGAGCTATGTTGTCAACAAATAGGGCCATAAAATAACATGAAAAAATCTGAGACACCGTTTTTTAAATCAACTATTACTGAGCCACCTTGCAAATTTTCAGCGAAATCCAGCGAAACCCTAGCGACATTAAGCCTTCGAAAGACGTGTATTTAGCGCTAAAAATAGTTCCGAGAAAAGATGCAATTGCTGTTTTGGAAGATCAAGCCACACCATGTTTATCCAACACCTAGCGTAATTGAATCTGTCAACCACTTGTCAAGATATCTGGTCAGTATTCAGCAAAGGTCGACAGGTCATATGCAAATGACAAAATATCGCAGTAAATTTATTGTGCTCTGGCTTGTTCGAGTATTGCGGGTGCCGGGGCATGTTTTAGTGTGAATGTATTTGTATGGTTTTCTGCTCTGTTTGGGAACGGTTTCTTCGAAGACGAAGTCGACGATCTTCTTCTTGGATGAGAATATAAAGATTTACGTTTTCTTGAAGACATGTATTTGCTTTTACATGTAAAAAGTTCAAAAGTGTATCGTTAAAATTCTTCTGTATAGTTGTTGTATCGTTCGCCGCGTGGTTATGAGAGTCACGTACTGATGCGCTTCGACTGACGTCACAATCCAACCAATTACTGTTGACATATCGTTTCCTGTAGCAAAATAGTCACGCGGTTTTGGTTATCTTCGTTTTCTCTGCTTGATTCGTTAAAATTTGTAATTTCTTTTAAAGAAAGTCATAGACAAAGGAAAGCTTTAATATTCAAAATATTTAAAAGTCCGATTTTAATTTTTTTTGCTAAAAACATATCCTGATACCTTAAAGCTTTTGTTCCTTATGGTTGTTGATTCACATACATGTATTAACGTTGTATTTTTTCACTACAGGATTAATGCTCTTGAGGATCAACTGCACCACCAACATGAGAAAACTGGAGAGAAGGTCCTTCAGGAAAGCAGAAAATATAAGTCAGCTCTAGTAAGTCTGTGTGTTACTTGTACCTCTAGTGATCATGGCTATCAGGGATATACAGAAGCAAATATACGTGTACCAGGGTTGTCAATGCAACCAGGGCATTTGATGTGCTACTCTGAACAATATGTGTGGCTATTTTGAATTTTGAATGTTAAGCTCATTATACCTTGCTGGTTGAGCTGTCTACTATTTAGCTAGAATCTGCTACTCAAAACCTTTAGTTAGTGATAACCGTGTACTGTTTGTTGTACATGTATGTCAATGCTTCAATGATGTTGTGCTGTCAATAATTCTTGCTGTGTTTATTGCAGAGTAAGCTTGAAAAAGACAATGAAGAGACCTTAGGTGTACTGACATCCAAGTAAGTAGTGATTATTATTCCACTTGTGCGTTATTTTACCATATAAGGGCAAGAGAACACACAAAATATGCCAGCGTATTACACAGTAGCTCGCGTGCGCACTAAAAACATAGCAAAAATGGCTCAAAAACTTCAGGAAACACAGAAACAAAATCAATTGTGGAATAATAAACCCCTTATTTGATGGTTTGACAGATAATACTTGCAGACATTTTACTCATTGCTCGTATTTTTCCTCGCCCTATGGGCTCAGAAAAATACTATGCAACTCGTAAAATATCCGCACATATTATCTGTCAAACCATCAAATAAGCTGTATATATTTGTTGTTGTAATGCCATATTTTGGCTGTTTTCAGGATATTCTCTACTGTATATTAAGTCTAATCACCAAAAATTCATTTATAGATTACGGCAAGCAGAGGAAGAGATTGATAAACTCAAAATTGTAGAACCAATGCTTCGTAAGGAGCTTGATATCTGTCATCAGGTAAATGTATATATCCTGAGGATAGTTAGGTATTGTTATCTTTAAATAATGCTGTATTTACGTACATGTAGCTAGTCATGTCAACATATATCAGTCAACAGTGGCTTCTTGTATTTAAAGTGTGGCACATGATTTTCTAATCAAATTTTCATTCAAGTTTTATGATATACTAATGACACTTAGCCTTTTCAAGACCCAGAATAATTATTATCTCTGATTTATAGCATGCAGAAATTTAGAAAAGCCAGGACTTACTACACACTCCTCAATGAAGTCTGATGACTTGCCGAACAATCAATTTTAATACTTACTATTTTTCTAGGAAAACAAAGATTTACTGAAACATTTAGACCAGCTTGAAGCTGAGCTGCAAAGTAAGAAGGATGAAAATGATTTGTTGAGAACAAAGCTTGAAGTCCAGGCAGAAGCAGCACTGGAAGAGAGGCATCGACATGAAGAGGTGTGTGGCTAAATATCACACCACATGTGACTCTAGAAGTTTGCATAATAATTTATGTTGTTGGGTCTCTCCCTTGCTTCATGGGTGTTTCTCTGAGTACTTCTCAGTTTTTCTCCCTCCTCACAAAAACTAACTGTGAGCTGATCACAGCTTGTATTAAAGTATAGAATATTGAATGTAGTGCATCAGAGTAAAGGTACAATATTTAAAAGTATAGAATATTGAATGTAGTGGACAGAGTAAAGGTACAATATTTAACGTCCATGCCATTTCAGTTGAAACTCGTCTCCCATAGGGCGGAATGTGTACATGTACATTCTACTCCCTCGGGTATTTCAAGCTCCACTGAGCTGCTGCTGTTCTCCTGGGTTTATAACTTATGCTCACAATTAAGTACTCGTTTGTTACTGTATTGCAGGAAGAACATATCTTGACACAACGTCTTTTGGAGCTAGAAAACTTTAAATCTGAGGCTGAAGTCAAATTAAAAGATACTCTCGACCTTGAGCAAAAATCCATTGAACTGGAAGAACGTGTGCAGCAACTAACACAAGTACGTACGGTAACTAACCAAATCCTGGGATTGTGATATGTCTTGAAACTCTTCAGCATTTGTATTGTGTTCAGTATGAGCATGCTGCTTACTTTCTTCAAAGTACAAAATGGTTGAAAGATGTTGATCCTTGTGAACCACTGTGACTTTGTCCTGTTGCTAACGTAACTGCATCAGTCATAGATGTTTTCATCTTTGATGTATCTCATAGATTGTCATATTTATAACTTTATAATAAATAAATAAATAAATAAATTGTAGTGGCTTCATCTGCATTTAAAATTTGTTTAATGAACCAAGCTTTCGGCCATTGCGGCCATCTTCAGGGTTATGAAAGTACACATTTCCTACGTACATGTAGCTAACAGAAAGCGGTATCCATGGAATATTAACTGAACAGCGCGCGCTAACTAGATTTTAAATAGAGCGCGAGCTAGTTAGCTAATCTAGTTAGTGCGCTGTTCAGTTAATATTCCATGGATACCGCTTTCTGTTAGCTACGTAGGAAATGTGTACTTTCATAACCCTGAAGATGGCCGCAATGGCCGAAAGCTTGGTTCATTAAGCAAATTTTAAATGCAGATGAAGCCACTACAATTTATTTAATATGATGCCTGCATACAAGGAAACCCTTAATAAAATAAATAACTGTTTATTAAGTGTCCAATGTGTTCTAGCGCTTGCGCACTAATTGGGGGACACTGTACTCTCACACACACTACCACTACATTGTGCAGATGTGCTAGTCACAGTATTTTATGTGTCTTAGCAGGTGTATTTCCTTGACGTATGAGACTTGTCTCCTGTTGTAATAATATTTATTGCATTCTCCTGTCGTTTTTTAAATTAAGAAATCCCAATTAAGTTCTCAGTTGGTAACCAAGATCTCAATTTATCTGTAGGAAAATAACAACTTGAAAAGTTCAAAAGATGAGCTTAAGGTACAGCTTGCACAGAATGGAACTTACATTATGCACGAACAGGTTAGAAGACTATGTACAGTATACTAACACTACTACAAGAAAATGTATTGATTCTCAAGACTATGTACAGTATACTAACACTACAAGCAAACGTTGATTCTCCTGTTCATGCAGTCATAAAGTTCAATCTGACATTTGTTGATAATTTATTATTTCTTTCCTTCAATTTACCATTAATGTTTATACTGTAGTTCTGTTCAATGACCATGAATGATAGAGTCGTTTTCGTATGAGTGGGAAACCTACAGTACGGAGTCATGGTACGGAATAGAACACATTGTATTCAACCAATCACAGCTCGCAAAATCATCGCTCAACCAATCAGAATGCTTGAATACCGCACGATCATGGTGCAATACCATCATGGTACGGCACGAACCGTACCGTAACTACTTCCCACTCATACGAAAACGACTCTAGTAACTGTTTTCATACACTTGCTATTAGAGTTTTAATAGTAATGTCCAGGAGCGCCAGCCTCGCTTGTTATTTGCCATTGTTCATGAATGGTCACTGATCAGGGCCCGGTTGTTAGAAAGTGGGCTAACGCTAACCCAGGGTTAAATATAGTTATTGGCTATTTGATTTGATGAGAGCCTTGACTATAGTTAACCCTTCGAACAAACAGCCTCAGAACTTTAAAATGGTTTATTCTTTACTTCAAAAGATTTGGCAGTAATTATAAATACTAATATAAATATTCCTTGCTTGCTTACTTGTACAGACACGGTCGCTGGCTGATGAACTACAGTCAGCCAACAAAGAAAAGGTGATCGATGCGCTACGAGACCAAGAAGAAGAGAGTAGAAGGCTTCGTGGGTACCTTGACAGTTTATTAATGATCATAATGGAACACAACCCTTCCCTTTTAGAAATATCATAGCGAACATCTCTATGTTTTTTATTACATTTATAAGACTGCGTAATCCGTGTGGGCATAACTTTTAACCAAATAGAGGTGTTTTCGTATGAGTGGGAAAGTTATGGTACCATGCCGTGCCATATTGAAAGAGTTTGATTGGATGAGATGTATCTACAGTGTACATGCTTTTTGATTGGATCAGAAAGAAAGCCATTTGAGTGCATGTTAATATGGTACCGTAGGTTTCCCACTCATATGAAAACAACTCTAACATGACTCGGGACAGATTTGATAAAAGTATATGTTGCAGTTCATGTTTTCTCTTAGCTAATAATATTATTATTGTTTTACAAGAAACAATAGAATATATCTGAATGATGAATAATGAACTTGAAAAAAAAAACTAAGATAAAAAATTAACTACGACATATACCCCACAGGGGAGGTTCATTACACAGGGTCTGACAATTACATGCAACAATTTATTGTTGGTTTACAATAATTATTAGAAAAATTAATAATTTTATTTCCAAGACCCCCATGGCCATCCCCTTTTATCTGCTACTCCAATTAATTTAAAAGAAAGAGAATGACTTCTGTTGTCATAACGAATGTCTGGAAAATCGATAATGGAAGTTGTGAAAAGAAGTCTTGTTTGGCTGGCTGGATGACTACTAAATTGTCACAACTGTTGCTTTAAAAGTGCAATGATATTGTTTTGTTATTATAATAAGCTTAGCTTTAATTCTTAATAGCTGGAACTATTAATTTATCATGATGCAATCCCTCTCTAATCCTTTGACATTATTTCCGTGTGGTGAGCATAATGTTTTTGCAATATCAATAATTAAAGGGGGACTAGTTTTTGATTTAGCTGAAACTTCACTGAAATAATCTCAAAGAGCCACACAATCACTGGTTAATTTTTTTCTCAAAAATTCCATGAATGGGAAGTAATACATTTTTATGAATCTTTAGAGGTGTCAGTGACGTCACTTACTTAACCCAAACTCAGCTCCATACATTTCTTTGTATATCTGAACGGTTTGTTCAGATAACAGCTCTGCACTGAAGAAAACTAGTCAAACAATCCTATAAAGCACATACAAGGTATTAAAGAAAACTCCTTCACACAAACGTTTAGCTTCATAGAAATAAAATAATTCAAAACATTAAACATGAAGAAATGTATGGAGCGAAGCCGTGATGATTGCTTAGGTCCCATTGGAATTTTTGAGAAAAATATTATCCAGTGATTGTGTGGGTCTTTGAGATTATTTCAGTGAAGTTTCAGCTAACTGAAACTTTAAACGATTTACGTACTAGTCCCCCTTTAATCAAATATAATCTAGCTTATTTTGGCTGCATCAACAACTGGTTGATTACATGAGGCTTGTATTTCAAATATTCAATTTAGTATAATTAATCATAACTGTAAATAGACTAGGCATTGATCAAGTAACTGAGACGTTGCACCACTCATGTAAGAAACTTAACAAAGAAACAAGATCGTCTATTAATTATCCATTGTTAAATTGAATGCATTTGGCACATGAAAAGTTTGACGTCTGCTCTGGGCCTAATACTGCAATATAGTAACTTAAAATAATTCATTACATTTTGTACAAAGTTCTTAATAATAGTATTATTTATTACTGACAATACATTAATGTAATTCTTAGAATGTTACTGTTTGGTGTCATTGTATTACGTTACTTTGCTGTTTTAATCATCTAAGAATAAGTCATTGTAATGTGGTAATACCTTTTTTATACTACAGATCTAGAATCATTTTACTATTTTACTACATGACACAACAAATATACGTGCTTTATATTAGCATGATACAAAGTACAGATTGACTAGCTTGGTGCGGCATGACACTATGCTTCATAGTCACCCATATTTGCACTAGTAGTGGCAAAAACAATTCGAGATATGCATCTCCATTATAAAAATGTCAATGATAACTTACTTCAAAGACGTTGTAAGCCTCGCCGCAGTTATGTCGACTGCTTCAATGGCTACAAAAGAAATGTCATTATTGCAAGTCTTTAATAGGTATCGCAGTTCTATTCTCAGTCAAGCACCTGCAGTTGAACATTCGTGAGCAATCTGCAATTAAAGTTCTGCTGAGTGAACATCACTCCAGTAAAGCAAGAACTGGCAATTTCATTACCGTGAACACCACTATGGCACATTTTCCCATGCTGACTATACATGGATGTGCAGGGTGACAGAATGTATAATTCCTTATCATATCATGAATAATAATTTTTAAAATGAGGAAAACACAGCAGAGCTTGTATTCCGATACAAATTCATCTTCATTTGCATCAACTTAAATTCTGATTTTTTCAGCCAAGGTATCGTGAAAATTATAGTAAAACAAGCGGATGATGTTATAAATAATCCATTGACGACCCTATAGAGATGATATTTTATATATACTTTGTGGAATGGAAATCTGTAATATTTTTATGAGTACTATTCCAGTCACTAAACCTTACTGATGATGATGATTTAATAGCAAACAGTTAGTGTGTGATTGTGATCCAGCAAATGATTTAAACTTTTAATTGTATACAGATAGAAATTGAGAGAAATTATAGCACTTTAACTTTCCCTCAATTTCTATCTGTTTCACTAGAGCTACACAGCGTCCTTTCCTTTTAATTGCATAGTTAATATAGTGCAATATAAACTGACAGATTCAATAATTCTGTGACTAGTTTTACTAGCCTGCATTACATCCGAACAATCCCTCGTTTAGTCCGACCGACTAAACAAGGGTTTGTTTGGATGTAACGCAGGCTAAGTTTTACCTGCCTGAGGCTGCATTTACAAGATGTGCTACAAAATATAGGCTTATTTAGTGTTTACATAGATCTATGCTATCCAAATTATGCATTATTTTCAGACCAGCAGTTATCTGTACAACGTTTGCACCTAATCTCATGGGAAACAGTATTACAAACGAGTACAAATTCTTACCGGTCTTCAATGAATGTGGTGCTATGTAAATGTAGCCTACATGGTGTGATTCTGTTAACAGTTTTGTTTTATTAAATTAATTCCCAGTTTGTTGAGTGTTTTTTTAATCAAGCTATGATAATTATACAATATAATAAGATTTTTATTGACATTTGGTTTAGTTATGAGTGATGCTCTACCACATATTTGTGATAATGTACAAAGATTGTAAATAGAAATAATTGCATTTAAACACACTAATATACAGTCTGTTTTGATAATAAAATCAGATATAAATGATTCGGTAATCTTGTCTTTTGCTTGGGATTGACCATGATTTTATTATTGCTTAGTTAGTTAGAGTATCTTATCATTTATTAACTTGTATAGTGCAGGCATCGATAAATTGGAGTATTTGCAACTGCGCATTATAAAAAATATAATGTTATTATTAATATTATTATATATAGTTATGTAAGTTGTGATTGCATGGTCAGTGTGGAAATGGGATCCTCTCCCTTCCATTCCTCCCATCCTCTTCAGCACCGGTAATTGGCTAGCTGCATAGAGTGCAAACCATATGTCCGTGAAATAGTACTATTACTAAATAGTGTTATCTCCATTGTTTTCTTTTGTTTCATCTGTGCTATTTGGTTCTATTCTTCATCCATGCAGCTCATTGCAGCTTTTCACTGATGGAAGGAGGGAAGAGGGAACACCTGCTGAGACCAACCTTTTCCTATTACTAAGCCAATATAAACCATTTAGGAGTAGATGTTTGCAGGGAATTGTGGGACTATTATATTTTCATTTTCACAAGTGTTTCAAAGTTTGAAGTATTAAAGTGAGTTTGACACAATGTTTCTCAGTCATTTCCCCGTGTTTTATACTAAATTCACACAATTCCCTGCAAACATCAACATGGCTAACTATAGTTGACTCAACAGGATGTGAAGGGTGTTCCACTGGTCTTTGTTGCTATTGCTATCCACTGGATAACTGCATTGAGTATATACCACACAAGTGAATAATACTCTGATTGGCTACTCAATCTCAGAATATCCTTGGCCATCAGTATTCAATCTTCTTAATTTTGTTGTTTTATATAAACGAAGAGAATTTGAAATTAGCCTTTTGCTTAGTTTTACATTATTATAATACATCTTGAGAATCGACTACCACGTGCACATTATGGATCCAAAACAACACAGGAAGACCACAAATAGTAACCTTGCAAATGAAGAATACATTATTTACTACCTAGCTTCTACTCGCAGCATCTCACTTGCATGTAGCAACAATGACTAATACATACATTATATTTGTTCTGTTCTGTTACAATTTTATGTTATTATTATTTAATAATTATTATTGTCTATTGGCAATTCTGAATTTCCTAGTCAAAATATTCTCAAAAATATTCTTTCTAAAATAATTTCAATACTAATAGTAGTTGTCATACAGTGTGGTCTGTGATCATGCATCCTTTAGCACTTGGTCTGAACTGTTCCTTCAACTATCTGCACCAAGGTGTTTGGGGATACAAGTTACAATGTAATGATTTGAACCTGGAAAAAACAAACAGAAAAGGAAATATTGGTAAAACTGCTGCATATGCTGCAATATATCCTTATAAATGTACAGATTTAAGTATAAAATTGTACTGTTTAATAAACGAGCAGGAGAGTTTTATCGGGTTTAAAACCACTAGGTGAAGCCGATTGGTTTTAGATCCGATAAAACACGATCTGCGACTTGGTTAAAAAATGGTTAGGTATGATGTGCAGCGAGATGTTCAGACCTGGACCCTGTTTTTGGAATTTGTCACTCGGAAATCTGGATTTACGAATTTCCCAAATAAAAAAACCTGGATTTACGAATTTTTATTGACGATCTGATATGATGCAGTCTTCAGGATATTATGCCAAACTAACACTCTAACACCTTTACATCTGACTGACGCCATTATTATTGTTCATGCTGAGTTTTACCACATTATACAAATTATTAAAAATTAATAAATGTTTTTAGGCTATAACATGGATTAATGATTTTTATGCGTTCATTTAACCTGGATTAGAGAATAAAATGGCCCAAAACCTGGACCCTATCTGACAATGGGTGCATGGATATTCAATAGGAAATGATGATTTTACCTGCTGGGGTCATCTTGTACACTAAATGGCCCTTGAATTTTGATACGATTGTAACGAGAACCAAGATATCCATGACTAAATGAAACCTAAGGGAAAGTAAGCAATATGGGCATCATTATCATGCAATGATGCTGATCGTCATCTCTATTGTCATTTAATTACCACCAATGGCCATCTAAGTTTGGTATGTATCATCATCAGCCACCATAACTACTGCCAGCATCATTGTCACAGCCATATGTACCATAACTGTAGTGTTGTTGTGTATGATAGAGTCGTTTTCGTATGAGTGGGAAGTAGCTACGGTACGGTTCGTGCCGTACTGTGACCGTATCGTGCCATCATCATGCCGTATCCAAGCATTCTGATTGGTTGAGCGATGATTTTGCACCCTGTGATTGGTTGAATACAATGTCTTTCGATTCCGTACCGTGACCGTAACTCTGTGCCGTAGGTTTCCCACTCATACGAAAACGACTCTATATACAGCTCAACGTGGGTATTAAATATACCACGTATATGATCCATATTTCCCGACTCGCGTGCTCTTAATAAAACCATTGGAAGAAGTCATGTGATACGGTCTGGAGGCGATGGTCTAAGCTGGTCCGGAAAAAGCCGATGATATTGATAATGTTTATTGACTGAGTTAGGCTGAACGGAAAAATATTTGGCTCTTCGTCATTCAGCACAGACCTTAATTATTGCTGTGCTAGGTCCCTACGGCCACGACTTCAAGCCAAATATTTTCCAGTCCGGCCTGACCTAACTCAGTCAATAAGTACATAATAGTCCAAAATGTTGACTTGTTTAATACAGCTCTAAAATGGCTGCTAACTTACACACGAAGCACATGTCATTCCCCCCATGCATGCGCATTACATCATGATAACATAGGTAACCTGAGGTTACTCTACAATAACTATGACCATCATCATCACATGCAGCTGCCATAACTACGCTCATCATCATCACGGCCACCATCAGTGATTAGATAGTATCACTTATTATTATGGTAACCACTTCATGTAGGCACAGAACTTAGACACTTTACCTTTTTTTTGCTGTCTTTTATCCATTCATCTCGATATTTTATCATTCTGAAGACTAAAGTTACTATTTACTCTATATTGCATAGGGACCATTGCGTGATTGTGCCTACACGGAGTAGTTCCCCATATTTATATGGCACAAGCTACTTCCGGTAAAATCGCGAGATCTGATTGGTTGTTCAGCAGGCAAGATTACAGTGACTTGATCAAAACCCAAATTCTCTTTTGAACTTCAAAGAGCCTCCAGGAGAATTTAGATTTTGATCATAGATATCACACATGTACATTGTTCTTGCATGGACCTGTTCAGTACCATCAATGTCAATCATACCTGGTCTCTAAATGCATGCTCAGGAATGTTTTCCAACCATTCAAGATGAGAGTGAAACCTATCAATCACTGTCAATTTGACACCTAACAAATGCTCTGAAACAATTAAGAACCAAAATAATCACTACTAAGTATTTATATAAGCTGGTATAATTCCCAATAGATCAGCTAGCTAACGCATACTTTTACAATATTGACCATAATTGCACACTTAGCTTACCACTTATAAATCCTATAGTACAATCATCTGGTACACCTACACGCTCACACATTTTGATGAATTCTTGATCACTATAAATCAACACCACAAGGTCACTTTAGAGCATTATATATACGCCATTCAAAACCATAAATTTGATTGTACATAATATATCACATATCCAATATTACTACCTGACATATGGTACCATCAGAGATACAAGTGTCTGACTTAAACAGAGACCAGCTCCACCTGTAGCAAACCAAAACTTGACTTTCTGCATCATTGAACAACCAAAAAAAGCAGTCAGTTTATTTAATGCAAAAGTGCCATGGCATGGAAATGTATACATACATGTACAGTCAATGATGGCAGGTATGCATGTATAGATCGCTATAGAGACATATATCAAAGAAAAATTGAATAATTACTAGCTATTACCTGATTGCCCTTTTCTTTGTCCCTTGCCTGGATAAAAATACAAAATATCTATTTAGCATTACATGTACATGTACAGCTGTATAGAACCAGCTGCTAACATGAATTTGGTTACATGTAAAATGGAATTCCCCACTACATGTAACTCAGACTAATTTTATTTTATCCTGGCACAATTTAATTTACCCTTAGTGTTAACTCAAACTCTATTTATAAAATATCAACTGGTAAACAGAAAAGTGTCAGAACATAGATTTTATAATTACTCATTGAATAACTTGAACTGTTTTTCGTTTGCCTTAATTGGGAGCTATAGTTAGCAGGTATTACTGTATTACGTACTTATACCTGTAATATGTACATCAATTGATGTAAAAATTCACATACTTCTGTTGCCGTAGCCAATCAGATACCAACATGGCAAGACATCCTATTGTTTTAGGTCAAGACAGAAGTATACGCATGGTCACAGTTATGAGCATGATGTTTCTTTTTTTATTTAAATGGAGGATTATTTGCTAACTTCCCTCTCATTCATACACTTCCATCGTAGCTATAGTTTACTCCCTGCCATATAACCTTTTAGCTTATAGTATACACCTCTGATCATGAGAGGATGGAGTTTATTGTTTCAATTAAATGTGTCATTTTACCTGCATAATGCTTGCGATGCTAGTCTTTCCTAAATAGACTGGATCGGAGTGGTTGAATTGCTGAAGCAGTTTAATTAATGCAGGGAAATTAACGTAATTGTCATCATCAAAATGACAAAACCATCTATTAAGAAAAAATGTATACAAATATTAGTATCTGTACTATACACCAACAACGAGAGAGCATATGTGTCCTTTTTAAGTGGGTTGCATACCTCTTTTTCCTTTTTTTCCAAAAGAAATTCAGTTCTGATTGCATTTTGCAACAGAGAGCTGATCTGAAAAACATTATAAATGAATATGTTACAATATTGTCCTGTAACATGGAATTCTGGTTTGTCACAATTCAAGAGCCAGAGAATCGTACCTTTGATGGCCTGATGTACATTTGGTATTAATAAGATGCCCATCTGGATAATAAATAATAATATTTAAAATAGAGAAAAATAATTAATAAATATTTGCATGGCCCCCAGAGAATTTCCTAAAAGGATTCTGAATTAGCCACTTTAGAAACAAGTGAAGGACTGGGAACGCGTTTTAAGAATTAATCTACTAAATTAAAAAAATGAACCTCATCACAAGAATTAGCATTATTACAAAGTTTCAAAAGGTTTTGTTAGATATTGAATGAGTATAATAGCTTTCCAAAAATCTCAAAAATTACAAAGAAATGTATGTTTAGTAGGGATGCTTGTCTGCAGTTCAGTTACTGCTTCTCCAAACCCTATCAAACTCCTGAAACTTACTAATTGTGATATGCTCTTTCTTGTGATGGGGTTCATTTCTTAATTAGATTAATTCTTAAAACTCATTCCCAGTCCTTCCCTCATTTCTAAAGTCACTAATTAAAACTGGTTTAAAAGAACAATGTATCAATTTATTAAAATATTCAAAGAAGTTTTGGAAACCCATCAACAGCAGCTGTCCCTTAATTCATCATCTATTCTTGTTGTGCCAGAAGTTGCATGTGTTAGAAGGTGCATAAGGCCATGTGTCCTCAATAATTAGGAATATTATAAATACACTCATACTTTCTTTTATTAATAAATAAAAAACTTATTCCCTTGCATTCTCTATGCATTAATTATGAAGGTTTATAGAAGTAAGCAACAGAAGAAAAAAAAGCATAAATATTTAATACATGTTTGAATTAAGTATTTATATTTTTTGTTCTCAGGATAAATATTACTAAAAAGTAATCCTGAATATCAACACTGAAATATGGTATTATTATTGTGACTTTTGTTTAATTAACAAAGACATTAATCTTCCACACTTTTAATCTAAAGAGTTTGTAGTCCGGGAGCATATGTCAGAAATTTAGGTCCCGTGGGAAATCCGTGATAGAATTAAGCCACCGGTCTAGTTATGTCAAGGGGACCCCAAGTAACAAGAAAAATGTTGTTGCCAAGTTTGCAACCTGCACCGAGTCATTTTAGGGGCTATTTAAAAAAATGACGTAATGATCCAGCATGAAAACGAGGCTGGATTATAAAACTGCTTATAACATTATCAGATATGGATGGAACTTCACTAAAATCACAGAGACTATAAAACATAATGTTCTCAGTGTCCTGAAATGCTCTGTGGCTAGTCACGTGGCTAGTCACGTCACCACACTGGCATGGAAATGAGGCTGGATTATAAAACTACTTAGAACTATGCAAAATATAGATGAAACATCACCGAAATTGCAGAAGGTACGCGTAAAGATATTCTATTCCATTATGTACCGATTGAAGATACAATAGACATGAGAGTGGTCACGTGACTTGTTTTATAATAGCCGGCACAAAGCCATAAAAGGCCAATACCAAAACTTACGTAAATAAACTACAGTATAACTACTAGAAAGTACAGTGTATACATACAGTACTTGTTCAACCTCAATCCACTAGACGGGAAAGTTTGCTTTGCTTAGTTGTCTTAGGAAGAATCAGAATCACATTCGTCATCAATATCACTGTCGTCATCTATATTCTCAAGTGTGTTCTCACACAAGTTGTCACTGTCCGAGCAGCCACACAGATCTGTGCAGTTCAGCCCTGCCTTTCGACACTGACAGCGGTTTGTAGAACATCTCTCCTTCGCACATTTGCACTTTATGAGATGGATGATGGCATCAGATGCCGGCGGTAGGTTCGTCATGACAGGAGCCCATTCGTTCTCACCCGCTGTCCATCCAAAGTTATCTGGTGCTGGTAAAGAAGGATTTGCCACCTTGTCACTGTTCCATACAAGAAGCTGATAGTGGGATCGACGGATTGCTTGGATTAGGGCTGCCTGCGTAGGGGGTAGCCTCTCTGATTGTGCTTGCTTCTTTGTAAATAACCACCACCTTAGTACCTTTACTGAGGATATGCCTGTTTTGGGAAGATACAGCTTGCAGACTAATTTTTCAATTGCATCCACAGTTTCGGAACTGGGATTATCACTTGTCCCAAGACTTGAAAGTGCACAGATTATATATTCATCGGCTTCCATGAAAGCATTCCAGCATGCAACCTTTCCCTTGCCATAAAAGCATCCTGTATTATCCGCTCCACTCAAAGCATGAAAGGCCGGGAGCGCTGCTGTCTTTGAGGGGCCTAGGGCATGAACAATTGGTTGCAGCTTAATTTCTCGATAGTTCTGTCTTGTGCCTGTGATGAATACAGTGTTCTTACAAAGATCTGGATATCTTCTGAGGGACAGGATAAATACGTCTGTATCCGGCGAGTGTATCCGTAACTCCGTGGCACCATTGGCTGTAGCATCGAGAGCATGTAGTATAATCTTCGTGTCTGCTTCCTCTTGATTGCTGTTAAGATATGACATGTCTCTGTTCGTTCCCTTGCACTCACAGCCCCATGCTACAACAACGCGTCTTCCATTTCTTTCTGCACACTCGATGGTCTTTTGTGCCAGATATTCTGTTAACTCCTTCTTAGTTTTGGTATGTGAAAGAAGCTTCTTCATTGGGACTTTGGCGATGTGGGTCGATGCAGTGATGTGATAATAAACTGGATTCTGGCCTCCTTGACTCTTAACTCTAGTGGCTTCTTTCAGGGATGATGGAATGTCGTATCTGTCAAATACTAAGCGAATTTCTTCGGACTCAGAATGCTTTCCGAAGATTCTGCTAGTGAAGTGATCTGCAAGTTGCGAACAGTTTCTAATCCATTCAGGCTTGTCTAGGGATTGCACCTCAGCCATCGCATCAAGAATAGAGACTCTCATTCGCTCTTCCACGCTCTCGGCATTCTGTGTTACACTACTGCTGTTGTCGTCATTCGCATTTACTGGGAGCTTCTCTAGGATGTTCATTAATGCGCTCTTACATGAGCAGCGCAGCATTGTTCCATCTGCTGCAAACATCGATCTTGGAACTACAGAAAACTCGTATGTTCCGATGGCTTCCTGGATATCGATCTCTGGTCGGCTCTTGCACACAACCATCATACGGGCAAACAGATTTCTGTCTTCTCGAAGCACCACAATGTCATTATCAGCTCTAACTTTTACCTTCTTGCCCATGGTCTTCCACGTCTGGAGCTTTTGCTTCTTCATAGGGGACCATAGATTGAATTTTCCAGATTGTATTCGATCTTTCACAAATCTTTGGTAGAGGTTTTGCCCGATTTCACTTTGTTTGCAAAGATCGTTTTTAACTTTCTCTGGCATCACAACTTTCGTTACCAGGTTAAACAGGTCACTGCTGTTCTGAGTAAAGGGATTTGTGAAGCTCTCCATTGTAGTCAGCAACTGTTCAATACTTTTCTCCTCACGACAAAGCACAGACACTGTCAGAGCATGATGATGATGTGACCCCTTCATAGTCGACGAACTACCAGCCATGTCTTTAGCTTCCTCTGCTAGACGTGCAAGCTCAGGAGCTATAAGGAAAAATTTAGCACGAGCGCTTGGGTTCAAAGTTATGCCAACCAGTCCCCCAGAAACTTTCATTGAGCGATTGATGTGCTCGAGCGCATGGTCAGCTCCAAGCGCACAGAATGGTGCATGTCTATTCTTATTGACAACCCAGTTTCCATTGAGGAACTCCTGGTAGATCTCGGGATCTGAATCTTTCAGATGATGCATTTCTGCTAGATAAAGAGGTATCATTCTTGCATAATTCAGCCGATCATGAGCGAAAAAATACTTTGTGAACAACTGTAGTGCTGTAAGATGCAGGTGCCAGTTTCCTGTTCGAACAGCTCTGATGAACAACATCATCTCCATAACCATTCTCATATAGTGGCAAAATACTTGGAATTCTGGGATCTGGTGATGTGCAACATCGAAGGCTTTCATTTTCCCAGCGACATCCAGAGACTCCATAACTTTTACCATTTTGTTGTGAGCTTTCTCGATATCATCTTTCGTTCCCTTTGTGCAAGCATCGCCAAGTTCTTTTGCAGCCGTCTCAAGATGCTGATTCATCTGTGGTTCTTGTTGAGAAAAAAATGATCTCTGGTACATGGTGAACAAGGCTTGCAGGGTGACCATATGAGCTACCTCTCCCCTTTTCACATGATTACCATCAATTATCTGTTTTACTGTTGATGGGCCATAAAGTTCGGATTCGATCCAACACAAGTCAATCCCACTGTCCTCAATAAATGCACCAATTGTTCGAAGTTGTGCCATGACCACGTGTAGCTCACCAGGGCGTAGGACTAGGTGATTAAGATCATTGCGAGCCATTTGAAGCTTCTTCGCGGGTTGATACAAACCCATATCAAGGGAAATGACAGTCTTTCTTTCAGGGCCCATGACCTTTGTAGTGATTGCTTGGGCTTGCATCAAAGTAGTAAGTAATGTGTTCCATTCATGTACTGGAGCTGCAATCAGTGGAGGAGATCCGATTCGTGTTATAGGCATGTTGTCGAGAAGAAGAGAGTTATATCCTGACCAGACAGGGACATCTGAACACATGACAGGTTCACCTTCCAAGTTGCTTTGCGTGTCATCTTCTTCTGTTTGTCTTGGTCTTTCTTCAACAGCAGTTCTTGTTAAGTTACGAGCTAATAGCCAAGCAAAATCATCGAGCTGTACGGTTATAGGCAGCTCGTTCTCTGCAAACAGACCAAAAGAAGGATACACAGGACTGTTGGGATTAGAGGGAGGTTTCTGGCACTCTAGTAAGGTTGTAAACGATTCAGGTAGATCCTTTATGGTGCGATCCACATTTGCAGTGCTTTCAAACCTAATAACAGTATTAAAAGAATAGTTTATAATGAAGGTGCTACTGTTATAAAAAGAAAAACAAACTGATATAGCTCAACGCTCTCATGTGCAGTAATATACATTCAACTCTCTTAAACAAATACAACTGTTAAAATAACCTGAGATCCGGTTCCACGTCACCAGGGTCTCTCTTCTGGTAGATAGCCATTGCTGCTCCGTGAAGGGTGCGCTTTCCATCGTATGTGTCTTCGGCGAAGTCTACGTTGTCGATTGCAAAGAAGACATGCCTGCCAATGACGATATCTGGAGGTAGGTAGACTCCACCATTCTGTTCTATGCGTTGAAGGACACTCTTCTCTATCTGTGCCTCTACTCTCAGCAGCCTGTTGTATTCTACTGACATACCAAAGCCATGAAGCATATTTACAATCTCTTTGCATCTAAAGGCCTGGTGAACAGCCAAACCGACGGCCAGTTGCTGTGGCATTTCTTTCGTAACTTTGAGTATTTCTGACTTCTTATTTTGTGCTTGTCGTTCTGATAAGGTCATAGAGATGGTACTTTGAGAAAGACTTACTGCACGCTTGTGAACTTCTAAAGATTTTTCCTCTGCATTTAATGTTGCTTTTGGACCTTGAATGACCCATCTAAAAAAGGAGTAAAGTTCCTTTGGCAATTGCTCATCGGTGATATTGTCTAATGAACCAGTAAAATCCCACTCCTTGCTTTTGTTGATGCAATGTCGCAGCAGAACAGCAGCGTCATACAAAGTCTTGATTTGTGGTTCAGAGCTTTCGGGATGATACTCTTCTGATGACCTCATAGCTGCATCTCTGGTTTCCTTTAAGCTCACCATTTCTGGCTGGTTCATTCTATTTGGTCTGTGGAACTCAACACCAGGTATTTCTGAAGATATGAGCTGCTTCAGTGTCTTTCTGCAGCGTGAGGCATTTGCTACGTTATTTTCTTGTAAAATGATAGTATAAGTAGCTTCCAGCTCTGCCATATTTAAAAGTCTTCCTTTCCTTAAGGACGTCTCTGTCGTGTCCAGAAACTCTATTCTAGCTGCTATCTCAGCACTGTCTACATTAGAACTACTGCTGTTTGATGTTTTTCTCAACACATTTGTTACATTATTTGCATAACATCTGAGGTGGTATTTAATATCGATTGCATGTGCATCACTAGCATCAATGGCTGTTGAGAGCTTGACAAGTAACTTTTCATTTCTCGCAAGCTCAATAGCAGCTCGCAGAGAATGATGACCAGCTGATGTTGTGCTTACAGAATTTAGTGTTCCTCTATATCCTGCACCTATATCACAAAAGAAGCACACATCCTTATTATATGGGGATGTCTGAGATCGTGTAAGCTGTGTATTAACGGTAGCCGGGGAAACTCTGGACTTGCGTCTTGATTCATTAGGTCCAGCAAGTTCTCTTTCATGTCTTTGCTTTACCCTTTCGAGCTTTCCTGTATGTACAACTTCTTGGTAGCATTTTCTGTGCCATGATGCGTTGTTTGAAAGAAGCTTGAGTGGTGTAATAGTTTGCAGCTTGATCCAAATGTCAGAAAACTGTGAATCTCCATATTCAACCCTCTCTTCAATAAACTTCAACAATTTCTCATGTGAAATAGGATTTTCAATAAGACCTTCATGGGTTTTCTTTTGACAAACAATACACAGACTGTAATCGATGCTTGTCGCCTTTTCTGCCATAAAAAGGATTCCCAAGTACTTACAGAGAAAACATGGCGGTCCAATATTCTGATGATAAATACTGCTGACCAATACGACCGTGGACTGCTACTTCCCAGTCCCCTCGGGAAAACTTAACACAGGATTCCCTTATCATGATTTTATTGTACTGTTTTTATTCCTTTTTTTTCTTTCAGTATTCTAGCTTAGTCGCTTACTACATAACTTTATTAGGATAATAAGAGCAATATTTTATATGCCGATTATCAACATTGTCAGACTATTATTGTATATTATATTGTAATTAAATTACATTTTGTAAATCAGGATTTTCATCTTAGCCGCCCCAGCTAGGTTTGACAAATATGAATATTACGATTACAGCCATTTTACATTTCAAAAGTATACACTGTACTTTCTAGTAGTTATACTGTAGTTTATTTACGTAAGTTTTGGTATTGGCCTTAATGGCTTTGCGCCGGCTATTATAAAACAAGTCACGTGACCACTCGTGTCTATTGTATCTTCAATCGGTACATAATGGAATAGAATATATTTACGCGTACCTTCTGCAATTTCGGTGATGTTTCATCTATATTTTGCATAGTTCTAAGTAGTTTTATAATCCAGCCTCATTTCCATGCCAGTGTGGTCACGTGACTAGCCACGTGACTAGCCACAGAGCATCTCAGGACACTGAGAACATTATGTGTTACAGTCTCTGTGATTTTAGTGAAGTTCCATCCATATCTGATAATGTTATAAGCAGTTTTATAATCCAGCCTCGTTTTCATGCTGGGTCATTACGTCATTTTTTTAAATAGCCCCTAAAATGACTCGGTGCAGGTTGCAAACTTGGCAACAACATTTTTCTTGCTACTTGGGGTCCCCTTGACACAACTAGACCGGTGGCTTAATTCTATCACGGATTTCCCACGGGACCTAAATTTCTGACATATGCTCCCGGACTATTGATTCAATACACAGAAACATTAACAATAGTATAAACATATATTTTATGTTACCATGGTAGAAATTGAGGGAAAGTTGAAGGGCTATAAATTATCCATAAAAATATTTCTGTGCATGTGCATTATTATTCCTAGAAAGCAAAGGAGAGAGAGAGAAAACAATCTCTGATCCCCGATGGGATGCAAACCCGACCTTCAGAACAACTGATCACTGTAATCACTGATGCTCTATATACCGATTGCAGAGCAAAAGGCCATGCAGACAGGAAGCACTGACTGGTGGGTTATATTAGCATATATTACCATGGTAGTTTATCATACTCACCAAGCCTTTGGCTAAGTACTGGGTCTTCACCGTCAGTAAAAAGATAGGTCTAAAACAAATATATATACAAGAAATTTAGTATCATCAAAATAATTTAATTTTGATTCAATTTTTATATAAATTTTGGATATATTTTATCCTCTGCCCTGATACATGTAACAGTATTTCATGCAACTTATTGTTACAGGTTGCACATGCTAAATACATGCAACATCCCATTGTGCAACTTAATGTTTCTTTTGTGTTTATTTTTGGTTGCACAAAATGTAGAATATAGTTTCTAATTTCTGCAACAATATTTATAAAAGCGTATGTGTTACATGGGTTGTGCAATGCGCTGCAATGAGAATTTGTTTACAATTTTGCTGTAACTTTATTGTAACTATGGCAGTTGAAGAAAGCAAAAGTAATTCCCAAGACTTGATTGACAGCATTTACCATGGCTATTCCTTGAGCAGTAACCTTAGTTTTCTGATTGTACCATTAAAGTGCTCAAGTAAAGTGCTCCAGACATATTAAAAATTACTCATCATCGTCATCTGATCCCCCACTGTGACTTTATACAATCAGATCAAACCTATTGATCTCCAAATTTCGACTATTAGCATCGATGTATACCTCTTTCTTTGATAAAGTCCACCATGTTTTCAACATTTCCTCAAGTCTGGTGGCGTGATATCGTCTTGTCGTTTTCACTGATATAAATATGTCATCGGGACCAGTAGGACGTCTCGCCTTAGGTACAAACTTCACCAATGCGTCATTTGATAGCTTGGAAATCTTTGTCTTAATCTCTTCTGAATTTCTTTCTAATGTCTTTAAAGAAGGACTTGTAACAGTATTGGGGGATTTTGATAAAGTTTCTTGCAACATTTTAAACTTTTCAAGTTTTCTTGACAAAAATATATTGTTTCGTGTTACCACATCAGCTGAATCAACAGATGTATCAATTATCTTTAGCTTACTTCTTTCCCGTAAAGAATCGATGGGATATACAACCGTAGCACTGTCCAGTTTTGTCATTTTTAGTTTGTCTGCCAAACTCTTTCGTGGTGCAGACTCGAGTTCACCAAACAGCAAAGTGTAGATGAGGACTTGAGAGAATGCTATTAGAATGACCCAAGTTATCACGATACGGAAATTTATCCTCGGTAAAACCATTATCAAATTAATGCTGTTCCTTCTACACAAGTGGATCAATTGGACGTCATTAAGATTTACCAAGAGAAGACAAACTTGGAATGTGTGCTAGCTGCGAAGACGTGACGGTACATTCTCGACGAATCTATATTATAAAGTGTTTGTAGTGACATTTTACGTCTTTTCTTTTATGCCAAACCACGTACATAACCGCAACAATATCCCCAACAGCTAGTCCAGAAGTCATACATCCAAGTGGCTTTCAAAATAATGCGGTCTATATTAATGAGAAACCATTACAATGCTCCACATTCTTGACTGATGTAGTTGGGTAACCAAGCGAGTTCAACTCTCCCTAGTTCTCTTCGTATTTGCTTTACCGTCGATCGTGAAACTTAGGTAAATTCATAGCACTTTCGATCGAATACCGCTAAAACTTTCCAAAGAGCTGCAAACGTTATAGTTCGTGCAGTACCAAACACTGGGTTTTGGCGCCTTCTGCAGGTGGTGTATACAAGCCCGCAGGTATCCCGTTGATTCCCGCGTGTATTTGGACGTTTGCGCGGGAAAATATTTTTATGATTAATGACCAATTTAATATGTTGGTTAGAGTCGTTTTTGTTTGTTAAAACTTCAAAATATCTGAAAAAAGACGAATCTCTTGAGAAAAATGCTCGGCATAACAGCTTGTAAATTGCGGGACGGCCTGGATGATCCCGCAAGGCTCAACACATGAGTCAGCGGTCATTGTGGAAACAAACATGGCGGACGAAGTGAGTCTCAAACAAAGCAAAAAAGATCGAAAAAGATCCAGTAATTCTCAAGACGAAGAACAAAATAGAGGTAAGGGTTGAAAGTGAGAAATATTTCTCTATATAGTGATGTTTTGAATGCTTTGACTGTGCACAACTTTTCAGTTTGAAATTTTAATAATGCCTCGTGCCAAACCAAAGTTCAGGTTTTTAAATGCGTGGTGGTCATATTATTAAATTAACTTACTTAGTTTTATCTGGCAGATGATGTCTTAATGAACAGCTTACAAACAATTACCAAGTATTTGGGAATAGGAGGATTATACTCAAGCAAGAAGAGGTACATTCAAAAATATATTAAACTCACGTATAATTTTAATTTTAGCAAAATATTAAGTTAAAGTTAAGTTACATAGAAAAAAGGGGCACGTCTTCTGACACCTCACCTCTATATGTACTCTTTTCCCCGTAGTTTGTAAAGAAGAGATGGGGATTGTGGGGTGAGGGTGTGGGGAGGGGGTGGTCAGGGGTTCAGGGCAGATACATGTACATTGTAGTTCTGTCAAGCAGGGTACCGGTTGCTAGCTCAAGCAAAATCTATTTATTTCTTCTAACTTTACAGAAAAGTGGAAACTCACAAGAACTCTTTATCAGTTCTAAGTGAAGGTGAATGTAATTAATTTTTCTACCAACTGTCAGTGAAACAACTGTTGACATTCCTGGTTCATAAATACAGTTTGTATGGGATCCCTTTGGCATGTAGTAATACCAGTGGGGGAGGGGTGGGTTAAATTCAATTATTCAACCCTGCAGTTTCCCTTCGACTTCTTGTTGGTAAGTTCATGTTGATGAATATTGTAACACAACTAATAAACATGGTTTGCAGATTGGTTTAATCTGGACACGATTAAAAAGCTTAGTACAACAGAGAAAGAAAGGTAATCTGAACTTCGTCAATCGTATTCTGTTTATTCTTTCATAAATGTTGATAGGTATAGGATGACAGTGCATGAGTAATAACATTAAAGTCTGACTTTAATAATGACTTTCACTGTTTTTCCAGATATGCAGATGAAATAACTCCTATTACAATCCAAATCTTAACCATGTTAAGAAACATGATGAAGTTTTATCACAAATGCCATTCAAAAGGTAATAAAGACTGCACTCTATTGGCATTGATAGGCCAAACTATAGTTACACATCCTCACTGCATACTCATTACCTCATCAGGTAAGGTTGAGTTATGGGGAGAATCCACTCCTGCCCTCAACACCGTGCCATGGGCACTCAAACTAGCAAAACTGCCAGCCAGACGACAAACACACACCAAGTAACCCATATCATTCTTTATTCCTCTCATTTACTCAACCCAATCCATCCTTAAATCGTAAGAAAAACAGTACTTCTCATTGGAATATGAAAGCAACATTTTAACTTAATGCCAAACAGTTATTAATAGGTCGCTCAAAATTACTTTACAGCAAAATTACAGCTCATTTTAAATTTTGACTGATTTTCGTCCAAGTAGCCCTTTAAATCATTAGCAATATAAATAATTAGAGAGATTTGGCAAACATGACGCGACATGAAAGAGGATGGCGTGCGTGCTGACGAATAACTGTGAAAACGACCGTGGGCGTCCTCAACGTATTGAAGAGGACTTTGACGTTGTCACGGTAGTCACGCAATGACCAAATATGATATATTCGTCATCTAACGTCGCATTCTCACGTCGCATCGTCGATGCTAAATCTCTCTATTAACAAATCATTGTTTCATTCTCACAGATAGTAAAAGAATAAAAGATGTTATGACAGATTCTCTTTTAAAGGTATATTAACTGGAATACATCAGACTGCTTCCGCTCATGTTGCAGTGCATATATCCTGGGCGGGGGGTACTCCCAATGATGACATACTATGGTTGTGTGGCAGACTGAGTTCCAGGTTTTTGGCAACAACAAAGAATGTAGTCATTTATCAATAAATTGCCAAAAGTCAGAAATCTAGGTTCTTGAGCAAAAAATCCAGAACACAGGACCTTTCAGCACTTACCTAGTCATTTCTTGTTGTACACTCAATATATACATGCAGGGTTGTCATACTAGCCATGCAGTGTAGGTCTGGCTACTACAGTTGGGATTTCCAACTACTCAAAAAGTGGTACTACACATTTAAAAATTATATAAAACAGAAAAGAAAAAGCTAGGTTAGGTGCCCAGGTTGTAGCAACTCTGCAACTGAAACATGTTATCCAGGGACTTCATTAGATGTACCAACAACTGAACTGACAACGTCTCCTAGCTGGTGGCTACTTTCAACTCCCACTACTTTTTTCAGATCCATCTGCCGATTTGTACATGTTTATTTAAAGCCTTGTAATACACCAGTTCGGAGTTTAAGAATAAGGTTCAGTGCGCATGCGATTTTATCCCGATTATAACACCTTCTTTTGTTAACGTTTGTGTTATTTTTAAATTATTAACAAAAGAAGGTGATAAATTCGGGATAAAATTGCATGTGCACTGAACCTTATTCTTAAACAGTCTCCGAACTGGCTTATTGTGCTCAATCCAGTAGGGCCTGACATGCCTCCTTCAAATTTTATTGAAACCATGAGATACATGTCACTTTGCACCCACCCAAACATAGACTACAGAATATCTCACATTTTACTCTGTCTTTGTTTAATAATTAGGATATCAAAACCAATCATTCTCTGCCACTTCTTGAGAGACATTATTGTGATATTGGTTTATGGAAAAAGGTTATGGAAGTCAACCAGCAAGTCTGGAGGTCCATGCAACAACTAGATGACCAGGAACGACAGGAAACCATGGCAACTACACATGATGAGGTATTTAAAAAAGCATTGAGAATAGAACCTCTTGTAAGACATCTCATTCATTATACGAGGGGGACATGGGGGCTCACGGTATTGCGGTATCCATCGTTTTTGTGTGGGATATTACAGTATTTTATATTTGCCGATTTGGGGCTACGGTATACGGTGAAATTCAAATTTCTTTAGCATATTTTGGTATTCCAAAACATTACTACTGTAGGTAATGTAGTTCGTAAGGTTTCTTCAAGCGTAAAAAGACTCAGAAAAAATACTATCTGGGCTCAGTATTTTTTCTGAGTCTTTTTACGCTTGAAGAAACCTTACGAACTACATTACTAACAATTACCAAGCGACAAATTACCATACAATTTACATTACTACTGTAGTTTCAAATTTCAATTTTAGATGCAGTATTACAGTATTTTTATTTTTTTGATGTGGTATTGCGGTATCAGCTACCCCCCAACGTCCCCCTCTTATACCAATAACTAGCACCACCTCAGTGTCATTCATGATGTGTTTCTTACGGTGGTGGGTAAATGGGATGCCTCAAAAGGACCTCATTACATATAAAACAATGGAACGATGAAATAACACAATAGATTCGTTCTATTGTTTGACACTCAAAGGTCCTTTTGAGGCATCCCATTTAGCCACCACCATTTCCTACCCTGCATTTTCAAATGAAAGTTCATTATCACCATTAATCCCTGATGGCGGGACTAGAGCCCAAAGCATTACATAAGACCTGCATACAAAAAACATACTGAGATTTTAAAACCAACATATCCTCCTCTGCAAGGAGCACTTCTCTTCTATGGGATACCTGTGTTATCCACAGGTATCCCAGACTATGATAATGGAACTGCCTTTTGACTCAACTTAGCTGAATTAATCACTAAAACCTCCCTTGGGATATCTAATAACTGTTTCTAAATTATCAACCCAGAGCCCTTTGGATGACCAGGAATTAGAGGAATCAGATGTGGTGGTAAGGACTGTGATTGTAGATAGACATGTATGTAGGAGGATGGCAAGGGATAACAGAACCAAATTTGCATCACCCAGCAATGCATATATTAACCCCTAAGGGGTGGACACGTTGCAGATTTTAAAAATAACCCCTAAAAGGTACCAGAATAATTTGTACTCCTAAAATATATCAATAATTCGAAATAAAACTTAGGCCAAGTTCACTGAGAAATAAACAATAGATAATGAGGCAGCTTCTTTTGAAGTAATAAGAACGTCTCTTGGAAAGTACGGCGTTTGAACTAATCCTTAGTTTCCTGCGGCATATGTCATAATTTAAAAAAAAATACCAAAATATACCTTACAATGATAAAGTTCTCTTAAGTTTATGATACTAATAGTAATGGTGAGTTACAATGTTTGCAGGCTGATGTTAAAGAAAATAAATCTTTTCGTGATTTCTACATGGAAATGGTTACAACAGAATTTGCTGACGATTTGGACAAGATAAGAAAAGTAATAATTATTCCACAGATACAAAATAGAGTTTTGAATTTTTTATTTGCAACCATGAATAAAAAAGTTTAATTTTTTTCTTTGTTTTCCCCTTTCTTTTTCTCTTTTTGAGCTTTTCCCTCCTTTCATTTTTTTCAGGATTCCAACCTTGATAGCAAACAGATTAGTATTCTGATAGACTGTTTGGAAACAGGGAAAGACATCTGGACGGCCCTCGAGAAGCAACTACTACAGTCTCTTAGTATTTGACAAGAAAGAGAGAGAGAATCAGAATTGACCCCATGGCAGAAATGTACCGGGAGCACTATACGTCATGAGAGGTCATTTCAAGACCGCAGTAATTAATTAATCCACTTGATAGGTTTATTCATTCATTTATTCAAAACACACTTTAGGTCTCAACAGTCGCGTGGTGAACGTGCCTGGATGGTGGCGCTAGTTCGTGTGTTGACTGCTCTAAAGCTATCGATACCAGAAAACTCCCCCAAGCGAAGAACTCTTCACGAGTGTGAAGAATCTGACAAGACGCGGCAGGTTGCGTAATTAAGGGGGGTGGTCGTTCGTTTGCACGACTGTGGCCTAAACGTTAGCACCGTGTTTCAACCAAATGATACAGAAGATGGTGCGTGTACAGATCTATTCAAGTACTCGCTGGTTTGAGATAAGATTGTAGATAAGAGTGAGAAGCCGATGTTGCTGATAAAATACTTATAACAGCATTATCGACTGCTCTCTCTTGAGAATCACGAGCGGGTTTTCACACAGTGAATCAGTTATCTCGCCTTGTATCATCTCAGAAATGAGTAGGTACTCTTATTCTTGTAACGATTTCCTTTTTAACAATTTCAAATACGATCAAATTAATTAAATCAGAACATTAAATGGACTTTCACCTACCTATGGTCACCTATTACTCACTCGTTGGTTAGCTATATGTTCCAACCCGTTCTCTAAGATCTGCTAGTCAGAACCTGTAATGGTTCCGCGGACACTGTTGTGGGATGCGTAAGCGTATCTAATTAGAGCTTTAGGGTAATGCTCTATAAAAATGATAAATTATTATGACTTAACCATTGGGGGGTAGGGTGGGGCAATTGGTTTTGTGCCGACCACAGATACGAATATCCATGCCAAGACTCGAGCAACGCTCGGGTTCACAACTCAGTATCGTCCGAATTTTAATTTGCATGTATCCAGCTGTTAATCGAGAAACTGGTTGTCGCAAACAAGGTGGCCGGATCCCTCATTACCAACCTGTAAAGTCAGAGCCCATCTGTACAGGACGTAATTATGTGCCCTCTCCCTACCTGGGTAATTACAACTTTGCCTCATCCTACCCAGGTATCGTCGCACCAAAGAAACCTTTAATTGACTGGCTATTTACGGTAGCGCCGAATGCAACTCAATACTCCTGCCCCGTCAGCAACCTTTCACCGTATCTCTTTTCTTCCCCCTCTTTTCCTGCCCCCTCTTTTCTTGTCACCTCTTTTCTATCCCCCTCTCTTTTCTTGTCCCCTCTTTTGTTGCCTCCTCTTTTCTTGTCCCCTCTTTTGTTGCCCCCTCTTTTGTTGCCCCCACTTTTCTTGTCCCCTCTTTTGTTGCCCCCTCTTTTGTTGCCCCCTCTTTTGTTGCCCCCTCTTTTCTTGTCCCCTCTTTTCTTGTCCCCTCTTTTGTTGCCCCTCATTTCTTATCCCCTCTTAAGTTGCCTCCTCTTTTCTTGTCCCATCTTTTGTTGCCCCCTCTTTTCTTGTCCCCTCTTTTTTTGCCCCCTCTTTTGTTGCCCCCTCTTTTCTTGTCCCCTCTTTTTTTTGCCCCCTCTTTTGTTGCCCCCTCTTTTCTCCACCCTCTCTTTTCTATCCCACTCTTTTCTATCCCCCTCTTTCTAATATCCTCCTCTTTTCTTGCCCCCTCTTAACTCCTCTTTTCTTTCCCCCTCTTTTCTTTCCCCCTCTTTTTTTTTCCCCCTCTTTTCTTCCCCCCTCTTTTATTTCTCCCCCCCCCCCCCCCCCCCCCCCTTTCTTCTTGCCAACCCTTTGTGCCGCTACTGCATCCCAGCATACCATTCATACCATAGCATGATTGAGGCTAAATATAGGTCGAGAAGCCTTCGGTTAGAACGATGACAGAAGTTTTCATTGATGACGTAAATGGGCTTAGATCGTTTGCTCCGCTATACAACAACATGTTACAGGATGTCATTAGTTCATTCTCTTGTGTTTTGTTGAACAAATTGTACATAGCAAAGGCGAACAATGTGTTGTGTGTGTTGGTGGACAGTACTTGTTATCTCAGTGATTGCCGTCAATTCGCTCTCGTCTGCGACACCAGGTTAGTGGGTCAGGTTTAGTTGAACTAGTAAGCATGGCAGTCAAACTCTTAATAACGGAGAGCGTGGTGTGTTTGCCGGCGTAATGTTTTAAGCAAGTCAATGTTGGCTGACAGAGTGAGAATATCCGGCCATTTAATATATAGCGATGCGTTTTGATAAAACGACCGACTACGACTAACCTCCATTTGAATTAAATTAATCTTCAATGAGTGATCAATTCCTCAACACTCTTTTACGTCTATCACTACTACGATCGATACTGTAGGAACAATACATCCTCGGCAAACCAGGGTTTTTTTGTCGAACGTTTCACTCAACTACCAGAACTGAAATACTTTTTTCTGGGAGTGAGTGAGACAACCCTGGTTTCTAGGATGAGAACAATAGAGACGAGGTCAATAGAGTATGCTTGGATTTATATTTTGAGCCAGTGCCTTACTTAGTGAATGATTCTTTTAAAGCGAATTATAAGCATTATAAACCATTCAGTTCCCATTTTTATCGCTCAATAAACGTTTCAGTTTTCATTAATGTACAGTAACTGATATATCGTTCCTGCTTAGATGTTATGAATAGACAAACCGATAACTAGTACTTCCACTCAGTACGTACTACCATCTGACAGGTTACGACACGGACTGCGATTCATCATATGCCGGCGCGGCAAAACAAAACCTAGATTGATAATTTTTTTCATACTTTTGAAACATCAAAAACTCTCATAACTTTAGTAACGTGACAAAGGGACATTGTTGAGATTTTTATTTTGAGAGCAGCCTTTGATATTTTCGACCTGATCGATAAGTGCATGTTGTGCCGTTACTGCGGTATTCCATAATGACATGGTGAAATACGAGTGTTATTCTACTGGGGTTGACTCCATATGTAATCGTAGTGTTATCGCCCTAGCTGTATCCTCAGTCCCTCAAAGACGTTTATCTCTCTATACAAAGTCTTTTTCTTTTCTTTTGTTATTTTCTCTTTACAGGTGAGTTTGCTTACTTTCCCATTTATTCATTCTTTTATTCTTCTTCTCTTTCATTTCCTCTTCTTCACGTATCGACCCTTCGTGCCGTTCCCACAGATCCTGGCAGGATGCTACTTCAATCATTGCCCTGGGTGCGTGCCAAACGCTCACCATATTTAACTGATCTTCGCAGTTTTAAAAAGTGATATTAATTTTTGTGGTCAGTTTGGCATTATTCCATCTTGGTACATGTGATACTATTCTGATAGAGGAGGTGTGCCGATACTGGCCCGTCGCCAGGGTTACTGGTGCTAAACCAGGCAGGGAACCGTACTTGGTTCGCCATAATATTAATCAAATGACGGACAAAAATAGATAAACACGTTAGTAGTTATCAGGAAAATCAGCGATAAGTTTTTTTATTATCGCTCATGATTTCCTTCTGATATCTATATCAAAAACTCTTTGTTTATGGCTTAAATATGTCGCTACAAGGATCCATGTGTTCTCCTCCCTCGGATGTTGTATCTGCACGCAAGGCTAGCTCGAGGTGCTCTACTTGTAACACGTACGATTACCGACAGTTTTGCAGTGTGTTTTACCTTTACAAATGTCGAATAATTCTCTCCTACTTCTCCAATAAAAAGATACTGTGCGCGCGTCTCTTTGATGGGCGGCTTCCTGTGGTAGATAATGTATTTGGGCTTCCTGTGGTAGAGTGAGGCGTGATAATTATTTGGGCTCCCTGTGGTAGAGCGGCGTGATAATTATTTGGGCTTCCTGTGGTAGAGCGGCGTGATAATTATTTGGGCTTCCTGTGGTAGAGTGCGCGTGATAATGTATTTGGGCTTCCTGCCGGGTAGAGTGCTCATGATAATTATTTGGGCTCCCTGTGGTAGAGTGCGTGTGATAATGTATTTGGGCTTCCTGTGGTAGAGTGCGCGTGATAATGTATTTGGGTTTCCTGTGGTAGAGTGCGCGTGATAATGTATTTGGGCTTCCTGTGGTAGAGTACGCGTGATAATGTATTTGGGCTTCCTGTGGTAGAGTGCGCTTGATAACAACGTATTTGGGCTTCCTGTGGTACTTCTAGGCGAAAAGGCGCGCGTCTCTTTACCTTTCATCAAGAGAGCTATGTTCTCTTGCTATAGCCCATGCATGAAAAATGCTCAAAAATGGCCCGAAATGACGTTTTTCAATGAACTATAGCGCCATTCTGGCATTTGTGTTCCTTGCATGGGATTCTATTATTGTCCAGTCAAAACAATGTCGTATCCAATATCACCGAATAAATAATTTGAAAACCGTGTCAAGATCAACACACCCTCGAACATGTCAACAAGGGAAAACTTGATCAACAAATTGGGGCTGAGGGCACTGATCTGGCCGCGAGAGGCTGGTCAATCCATGATAGACAGTTGGAACGTTTTACCGGATAAGTCAGCCAAGTAAATAATAATAATACTAACTTTATTTTTAATATCAGATAAGTTTCATCGCACTGTGATTATTAACAGTGATATATTATTATTTCATTAATAAAACAGGGGCTTAGATTTTAGTGAGGTTCGCAACTGAAATTAACTTCTGTGATAAGTTTTTTTCTATTAAAACGGAAAAAGTAAAACTACTGAAGAAATAAAATAAGTAAAAGAGAGAGAAAAAAGAGCAGGAAAAAAAGGTAGAAAAAGAAGAAGAAGAAATGGTGTTCGCACCGGCCGAGAATCGAACCCCGGGTCGCTGGTTTCCAAATGACTACGTTAGTCAAGAAATTTCCATAACAATAACCGCTACACGATAGACTACTAAATTGAACCTCGAAAACAATCGGAAGTACAGATAGCTTGAAGTGGTAAGGGGCAGTCATTTAGGACTAGGATACGACTGTTCCCTCCCTCTTTGACTACTTCGCTGATTGTGTACTACCCGATAGCGCGGATGAGGCCGAAATCTTTGTCCTATACGTAACATACGGTGACTCGGCATTTAAGTCCGGGTGTATGGTCGATTTTTAGTGTTTTGCATAAATTATCCTAAGTAGCGCGCGGGTTCGAGCCACCGTTCGGTCGACCCATTTTTTTTCTTCACGTTTTTCTTTTCGATAAAGTTTAATTTACATTATTTTTGTCTTCTTTTAGTTTCTGTTTTTTTTATAGAGTTGATTTTTTTTCTTTTGATTTTTAGTGTTTTGCATTAGGAAATTGGACCGGCCAAACATTTTTTTTCGTGTTTATATCCTTTTATTATTATTTTTCTTTGCCCTAAAGTTGATTTTCTTTGATGTTTTGACCCTGGTTTTGACCCAATCCGCACAGTTTTAAAATTGAACTGGTATTTTTCTTGTTGACATGTTCGAGGGTTTTTTCTTACATGGATACGATATTCTATTGATTTTGAGGTTATTTTAAAGTAAACTTATTTTGAATTTTGACGTGAAGTGGTATCAGGTACCACAGGGAACCCACTATTAACACACCTGCGCGCATCTTTTACCACAGGAAGCCCATAGGAAATAATAATAATAATAATAATAATAATACGAAATATTGCTATGGTGCCCGCAGTGTACTGACCACCAATGACGTTTTTCAATGGACTATAGCCAAGAGAGCTTTCATTCATTCATTCTTTCATTCATGTGTCCTCTAATGAATACTTTCCCTGTTTTAGCATCTTCTTGGCCTGAAGGTCTTTACGGTCTACCAAAACCCATCGATGGATGTCCAAGGACCAATACTGTCACATGGGAGACTGGATTACTGTTTCAAGACTGCGAAGATACCAAACCAAAGACCAGTAGGTCACCAAGTTATCACTTGGCAGGCTTCGTAACCAGAGACGTACAGCAGGAGTTTTGCATCAAGACGAGTACTCTAGACGATACAATGAACCCCCCCTGGCCAAGTGGTCAGTATTGTATCTATCAGAAAGGCATTCAGTGTCCACCTGGTCTTGAATCCGGGTGGGTTGTATGGGATGATGAGAGTCAGATCATTGGTACGAATAAAAATACACATAATGGCACGCTACCTAAAGGGATCTACAATACCGATACGTGAGTATCTTGTATCAGTTATTGTGTACAGTCGCCTAGCAACCAGTGGTGGTCGTTGGGGGAGGGGAGGGAAAGGTGCACCCACGACACCCCAGTAGCGGTGCAAAGGATCGGGTCTGGAGAGAAGACAGCTATTCAACCAATTACATGCAGGGCGCAAAATCATCGCTCAACCAATGCTTGGATAACGCACGATCACAGCATGGCGGTACCGTCACCACACGGCACGAAGCGTACCGTAACTTCTTCCCACTCATACGAAAACGACTCTATGAACTAATGATAGCTTCTATATACGCGCCCATTTATCTTAATGCGACCGCTAATTTCCGTATTGTAGCGGTTTGACTGATTCTAAGGAGGAAGATGAACTGTAGTATTTCATGGATTGTTTTTGTATTCCACAGAAAGATGTATTTTTGCTGCAGTACGAGAGGGAAGAAACAGGTTGCTATCGACCTTCCCGTGTTCTCTCCTTTCTACCTCATCGCATTTCGAAACAGTGTTTGTCAGTCAGTGAGAGGAACTACCGTTGCTAGGGAGTTTATTTATTATGAAACTGAATACTATACCTTGGTAACCAAGAATGATTATGGTGGTGCGCATCCATATCGCGCAACCAAGACTAGATATGGACACACGATATACTACTGCTATTATACACGTGAGTCACTGATATCTATTCATATGTTTGTATATGTAGGTCTACACCCCCTTCCCCCTCTCCCCAATCCACTCTCTACTCTACGCAGGCTAAGATCCCCATCTACATGGCTCTTGGGAAAAAAAGACGAATTGTCAATTATGCATGGGAAATGTGTCAAAGTGTGTAGTACTGATAGCGTTACCATAATCCTGTATCCAGCCACCTGGTTTGTGCGCCTTTGTTCATCGTCTGTTCCTTCGTTCTTTCGATCAATCGTTTGTTTCGTTTATGTCAATACAGTATGTCTGTTTGTTAGTATGCGCATATATAGATGTATTCTTTCAACTGAAACCTTGATATATATTTTTTCTATCTTCCAGCTAACTACTGCTCTCCTCTCTCCAACGCCATCAACGGTAAACTTCATCCTCCCAGATGCGTACAAACCAAGGCCAACGTGTTCAATGATACGTGCACCGTCCAATGTAATCCCGGTTTTATCCCGCGGGATATAACATTTGCGAGATCCGTGTGTAGAGAAAACGGGAGGTGGAACTCTACGCTGGTGACTGATTGTATACGTACGTGAAGTGATACTTAAATAACTTGTGTATTCTTCTTTGCATTGCTCTGTTATAAACAAACACTGGAGAATTAAAACACACTCTTCAAACCTTGGGAATTCTTTGGAAATGTCTAAAACCTTGGAAATGACAAATGTCCCAAGAATTTCCGAGGCATGAAGAATGCGCGTGTTTTTCATGTATAATTAACACAATTCGACAGGAAGGGAAGGGACTGCGCGATGCAGCACGCGATGTACCAGTTTTATCGCTTTTAAATCTCGTTGAATCACAGACAATCCAAGTATTTCTCTTGATGCTATATATTACACGCGCGTCTTTTTGATTAGTCTTTCTCGCAGCAGAGGGAGACTACTTTTTCATGGGCTTCCTGTGGTCTTCCTGCGCACGGTATTTGAGTAATCGCGCACGTAGAAACTGTTGCACGCAAGCGTACACCAACACACTAGTATACTACGTTCATCCACAGCCAAGGAGCCCAACATATTACCCTGCGCGCTATATATGTACCACAGGAAGCCCATCATAAAAACGTTTTCTTTTCAGTATCCTGACACTCAAATGGCTTCCTTTCTAAACCAATCAAAAAGCGTGCAGATGCATCTCATCCAATAAAACTCTTTCACTCAGTCATACGAAAACGCCTCTATTCTTAGCAATAGCAATAGCGTCACAAGAAATAGCTGGCTGCGTGTGGTTGAATATATATCTTGACAACTTTATCCATAGCCTGCGAAATGTAAAATACTCTTCATTATTATCTCCTTTAAAATCCCAATGAGTCAGCCTACAACGTTTATGGTTCACATTAAATAAGTTGATTCAATTTTAAATATTCAGCTGCTCCGACAACAACGTCCACAACACTGCAGCCACAGACTAACACTTCGACAACAGAAAACACTATTACCAGTGATAACTCGCGAGTCACCGCAGTAACTACGCAGCAGACGACATTGAGTTCACGTAGCCAAACGAGCCCTAAAACTGCGACTAAAACAGGAGTCTTCACTATCAGTCCATCGACGTCTCAGAAAACTGATAGAGAGGGAAATAATCAAGCAATGTCGGGGGATGATACTGGATGGTCCTCAGTTGGTCGAATTATAGCAGGGTCAATATGTGGTGGTGTAGTTGCACTTGGTGTGATGTTTATCATATTCATATCGCATTGTAGGTAAGTATGGAGCATGATCTCATCAAGTTGCATATATAGGGGATGTTGCACGTTGCAGAGGCAACGTAACGTCGCGAAAAGCAGGTCGCTCTACTTTACTTGAAACTTGTAATTAGCCAAATTTTCGCTGCATTGTGAATTACAAAGAGAGGTGTTTTACACGAGGCAATATCTTCTGCAACTTGCAAGTAGCAAGAAAAATTGCCTCGTGTAACAGAGCTTAAAATAGTGCACAATCTAGAACGGGGTGGTTTCTCTGAGTATAGCTACATAATACTTCACGTTTTATTCGGAAAATCGAGAGAGAGTGACAAATATTCCCCTTTGCGCCACTTCTATTTTATTCTGTTTGTTCCCCTGCGCCGGTCCTCATTGATGTCTGGGTTTGAATCTTTCACAGAGCAAAGAAAAACAATAAAGCAAGACAGAGGTGAGTACACAGCGCACTCATCTTGATTGCAGGAAAGTGTTGTTCTCATTTATAATGACATTTTCTTCTTGTCATCATTCCACAGCACATTGAACAAGTGCAAATCACTTGAAGAACTTGTGGCGGGAAGGTAATGGAAGAATGAAACCAATCATCATCATCGTTCTCATCATCATCATCTATCATCATTAATTTTATCCATCATCATTATCGCCATTATCATCACCATCCATCATCATCATCATTATTTTATCCATCATCATCATCATTATTTTAGCCATCATCATTATCGCCATTATCATCACCATCCATCATCATCATCATTATTTTAGCCATCATCATCATCATTATTTTAGCCATCATCATTATCGTCATCTTCATCATTATCCATCACCATTATCATCATCATCATCCATCATCATCAACATAATTAACGATTCATTTTTGACATTTCTATAGTGTAGTTATTCATTCACAGCAACAGATTTCCACATGATAATTGTAACATCTAACACTCGTTGTTTACAATTTCTAGAAATATTATTATGAATAGAGCGACATCTTCTGTAAATCTGAACTACGTTGACCCGTAAGTAATCCAGACTGATTCAAGCTACACAAGCTGCAATATTGTAATAACGTTGATTGCAGCTCCATCCACCGCTGCAATTTGTTGCATTCAATATCAGATTTGCGCGAAACGATTGCAGTTGTGATCCATATTGCGCGAGAAATGCTTCGAACCGCGGTGCATACAATAATTACGCTAAAAATAGAACTTTGAACTGAATGTCTTTTAGAATGAACTGTAAAGTACACTACACCGTAGTGAAAACAGATGAAAACCCATTGTATGAAAGGCAAGTATTCTTATTATACGACTTGAAACGACTAGGCCTGCAGTGGGGTGAATCGCGCGAGCCATTTTGAAAAATTAAACTTCTATTACGCGGCCCTCTGTTAAGCGGTCACCCTCTATTAAGCGGTCACTTTCACTCAAATTCCCGGAAATCGGTCCTCCTTACTGTAAACTTGACCTCTATTAAGCGGTCACCTCTATTAAGCGGTCAGTTGGCTATTTCCCGAGGGTGACCGCATAATAGAGGTTTGACTGTAGCTTAGAACTAGTAGAGAAGTTGATATCTTAATGATTTTTCTTTCCTTTAGAATGAACTGTGAAATACAGTACACCGAAGTAAAAACAGATGAGAACCCATTGTATGAAAGGCAAGTATTTAGTTATAATGTGACTTGAAATGGAGTGATTCTGCGCGCGCCAGTGTGAGAAGATTTGCCGTTAACCTATAATCATCCTTACCTCTCAGTATTGATAGACGTCCACAAAAACCACCTGACAGAATAACAGACAATGTACTCTACGAAAGGTAGGCTGTTGGCTCTATTGTCCGCTTTATTGCATCGTCTCTCTTAGGCCCCGTCCACACTAATCCGTGTTTGAAAACCTCCGTTTTCGAGTAGAAACTGTTGCACGCAAACGTACACCAACACACTAGTATTCATCCACGTGTTTATACGCTAATCCGTGTTTGAAAACCTCCGTTTTCGCGTTTGACCGAAAACGGATAAAAAGCTGTGCGTCTACACTAGCGTTTTCACATCGTTTTCGGCCGTCCACACTAGGGGACGAACGATGATCCAAAGATGTGTTTTCGTCACCAGGCTCTGCTCGGACGTTTTCAATGTCCAATACGCATGCTCCAGTAGCGCCAGCGAGAAACTGGGGCTGAGCTGTGACGTAGAGTTTCTGAAAAGCTCCGGTTGTGACGTCAGTGTTTCTGAAACGTTTTTGCCGTCCCGACTAAAACGATAGACCTGCGTTTTCAAAAGTCTCCGCTTTGGAAAGCGTTTTCGAAAACTTCCGTTTTCATAGATAAACATCTCCGTTTTCGATCGTTTTAGTGTGGACGCTCGGTTAAAACGCATACTTTTTTTCAAACGAAAACGGAGTAGTGTGGACGGGCAATCGGGCATTCATTATATTTATTATTATTATTATATTTATTATTATTATTATATTTATTATTATTATTATATGAAATCCATATGAATTGTCTAAAAATGTCTGAAATTTAATAAATTCCTAAATTGAAAAGGAAACCTAAACTGACAAAATTGTATTTTGAGCTTAGTTTGCGAAATATTAAGCCGACAAGAAGAAGGGAAGAATACCATTATCTCTACAGTGCAAAAACTGAAGGATAAAAAAACAACACAACAACAATAATAATAATACTAATTTAATGACTTGTATAGCGCAAATGATTTCATGGCGTGATGATCAAATACGCATTATAACAAAATCAATAAAATAATACATAAAAATCCACAACAACAACAACAAACAACTCTACAGTGCAATTAAACATAACTTGGTTTTATTCAAATAGGCAATGCATGGTCTTTTTATGTCCTACCATAGTTTACTAGGTTTCTTTTTTCTTTTTTACACTTTTAATTAGTATCGTCAATGTAAAGCGCTTTAGAATATTTTAATAGTTAAGGTGCTATATAAATGTTATTTATTATTATTATTATTATTATTATTATTATTATTATTATTATTATTATTATTTTTATTATTATTATTATTATTATTATTATTATTATTATTATTGAAAAGAATAGTTATGAAGGCCGGCAAACATGAAAGGGTCGGCTGACAAAGAAGCCAATATGGAGGTTGAGTAGGCCCATCACGTGACATTGACCGTATGGTTGACTGGGCTAGCTATTGGCTGAACTTTTAATATATATTTTGGTTGTGCACGGTCACGGTTGGAAAAAAATGAACAAAAAGTTAGAACAATGATGTTTTCTGGGCTTGAAAAGCATTCCTTTCTATTAACTATGGTCCTACCTATCTTTAGTGTCCTTTGCATCCCTGTCAGTCTAAAATTCCTCCCCAACGAGGGATTACCTATCTTATAATAATGTCTCTTTTCTCTCTCTAGTTTATCGACACTTTTTTCTGACACATTCAAGGATTTGGACGAGGAGCCTTCATGTCACTACAAACCTACAACGTTATGAGTCGTTTAAGTGGAAGTAGTCCAAGCATTCTGATTGGTTGAGCAATGATTTTACGCGCTGTGTGTAGTAAAACTATCCAATCACAAGTGGTCTTTATAAGACCGATAAATGAAACAACCAATTAGAGCGCTGTATGTAGTAAAACTATCCAATCACAAGTGGTCTTTATAAGACCGATATATAAATGAAACAACCAATTAGAGCGCTGTATGTAGTAAAACTATCCAATCACAAGTGGTCTTTATAAGACCGATAAATGAAACAACCAATTAGAAACGAACTAGAAGGAATGCAGAACCAAGAGAAAACGAGGGAAAATGAGGGACATCTGTTCCTCATTTTCTCTTGGCAGAACATACTAGTCATGTGAGTATTATTACATGTGGTCGTCATAAAAACGAGTAGGTTACTAAGCCAACCAAATCAACCAATCCAAATCAAGAAAACCTGTCACATAAACGAGTGACCAAACACTGTTTTAGTCATGCTGCGATGGCAACATTCATTTTGATGGGATTTGTCTTTGACGTATTTTGAAATAAAAAAGTTGATTTTGACAAGGCAATGCAAAGGAACCCCAATAATATATCTATGCAAAGCCCGGGGGGGTGGGGGGGGGGGGGGGGGGTACTCCCTTTGTCCAAGTGGCAGGGGTGATCGGCGGTCCTTTTAGGGTTGAAAATATTTCCTGTGTGTACCTTTTAGGGTTCCGGACACAAAAGTCAGTTACGTAACACGAGTCCGTACCTATTAGGGTCAATTGAAAGAACAGAAGAAAGATATTGTCCATGCACTGATTAAACGATATCAGCACAATCACTTTTTCGCCATATATGGTCGTACCTTTAGGGGTCGAAATGAACATGGCTTCAACAGCTCTTGTAATTTATGCGTACCTTCTCCCTACCACTTGGACAAAGGGAGTACCTCCCCCCCCCCCCCCCCCCCCCCCAGCTCAACTTCCGGTGAATCGTATTATTTGCACATAGAGTTCAGTATTCTTGTCATTTTCTTTGTTTTCTTCGATAAATGTTGAAGTTTATACATATTTGGAGGAGAAATCGTATGTATTTATTGTCTGAAATAAAACGATCCATTGTGATAAAGTTGGAGCTTTATTTTCGACTCTCATTTGCTACCGTATTCGTACGCGAGTAGAATTTTAAATGTCAATGCGAAGTCGTAAAAGCGGTAAATATTGTAAGACAACTAAACATCAAGACAGCGGCATAAGATTAAACACGCTTTATCGTGGAAAAATTCGACTCATACGAATAACAAATGAGATTCGGCGTACGGCAGTCTGATGTGTCACGCCATAATTAAATTTATTCAGTCTCGTATACTATGCCCAGCGTAAACCAAAACTTGGCATCGAAATTTATAAAGCTGTTCTGAATAGGATAGTTTGGATTCAATACCTTTCTTCAAATTTTCATAAAATCATAAAAATAATCGACTCAACGCGGTACGAATAACAAAATCGGAGTCGACGTACGGTTACCGTACGAATAACCACCGGCTCCATATTTTCATTTACTTACTGGCTATCCAACGGATTGTTCCCCTCAAAACACTTTAACAAAGATCCAGCTTTATTTGAAAGTTTCTACTCATCGATCACTGCGGTAAAACGCTTGCTGGGCGTAAAGTGTGAGCTCACTTCGCATTTTACGCCCACTAAAAAGCAAGCGTTTTACCGCAGTGATCGATGAGTAGAAACTTTCACATAAAGCTGGATCTTCTTTAAAGTGTTTTGAGGGGAACAATCCGTTAGATAGCCAAGCAGTAAGTGAATGAAAATAAGCTCCAACTTCATCACAATTGGATAGTTTTATTTCAGACAATAAATACATTCAATTGCGGCTTGTTTGACACGATTTATCCGCCAAATATGTATAACCTTCAACATTTATTGCAATTGCAGTTTAGCCAACAAAGAAATTGCCAAGAATTACTCTATGTGAACTCGAAGAAAATACGAAGACGATTCACCGGAAGTTGCTCATATTAGTAGATTCCAGGCCATCTCGGCCATATCCGCCATCTTGAAGTGGGCGTAAAATATAAAATCGCCCCCCCCCCCCCCGGGACCCCTTAGCTGAAACTTCATTGAATAATTGAATAACTCCATACATTTCCTTGTATTTTGTGATTCAAAATATCTCAATGTTTTGTTCAGATAACAGCTCTGCATTGAAGACAACTGTCAGACAATAATCCTAAGCACAGATAATGTAAGAAAACTCCTTCACCCAAACTTTTAGCTTCATAGAAATAAAATAATTCAAGAAACTACTGAACACAAAGAAATGTATGGATAAGGCCATCTCGGCCATATCCGCCATCTTGAAGTGGGCGTAAAATATAAAATCGCCCCCCCCCCCCCCGGGACCCCTTAGCTGAAACTTCATTGAATAATTCTTCAAGGGTCTAATAATAACTAGTTAAAATCTTTTTTCGATATTCCAGAGGGAAGTACTATATTTTTATGAATCTTTAGAGGTGTCAGTGACGTCATCTCAGTACTCAACCCAACATTCAGCTCCATACATTTCCTTGTATTTTGTGAGTCAAAATATCTCAATGTTTTGTTCAGATAACAGCTCTGCATTGAAGACAACTGGTCAGACAATCAATCCTAAGCACAGATAATGTAAGAAAACTCCTTCACCCAAACTTTTAGCTTCATAGAAATAAAATAATTCAAGAAACTACTGAACACAAAGAAATGTATGGAGCGAAGCTGTGTTGATTGTTAGGGTTGAGTAGATGACCTCACTGAAACTTCTAAAGATTCGTAAAAATGTAATACTTCCCATAGGAATTTTGAGAAAACACATTAACAAGTAATTGTATGGCTCTTTGAGATTATTTCAGTGAAGTTTCAGCTAAGTTAAATTTCATCCGATGTTCGTCTAAGTAGCACTTTAATAGAAGCCGTGATTTAGGACCGCCGCTAAACTAGCTCAAAGTCAGAGAATAAAACACAGCACAAGCAACGAGTAAGAAAGAAGGAAACAACTGATAAAGATCTACATTTTGTAAGCGTTCAACCACTGCAGTTCTCTGTAATAAATACTCGACTGAATAAAGCCACACGGGACTTTGCTCGTGTATTTATTTTAATGTATGCATCTATTTCACGTGACGTCCCTAAGGACTATTACACTACGTATTAGCATATCAATGAAGCTTCGCCGAATAGACTACAAAAATCACACCTTAAAATAATATGAGTGACTATAGATGGAGCAATGGTCTAATTAACAATTAGACAACGAGTACGAGTTGGCTATGAGCAGATAGTCAACGAGGCTCCTGCCGAGTTGACTATCTTAGCTCATAGACAACGAGGGCGAGTTGTCTAATTGTTTTAGTATAAACAAACTAGCATACTTACTTTTATACCAATATTTCTTGTTTAATTTGCACAGGTAAAAAGAATAAGAATTTTATGCTGGTCATAAGTACACATTTTACAATCAACAAATTGAAAACTAAACCAGAAAAGTTGGTTCTTTTGTTGAAAAACTTTCATAAATCAAATAACAAATGAACAAACCACGAGTCAAGAGTGGTGTAGCCTTCGTTTATTACCTTTATCACTATCAGTACTCCATTTGGCTTTGGCTTTGCTCAGTTTTAAAAGTTGAAAAAAAATCGGCCTGAAAAATCTTCAACTTTAACGATCGTTTCTCGCTCAGTTTCTGCAGTGTCAGCCAAAGAAAACTTGCTGGAATTGTCAATGAGATGTCTATATTTATGTGCTTTTTCCATTTCTTGTTCTTGAGATTTGTTTCTCGGTCTATTTTAGCTCTTTTTAGCGAGAAAACAACTATCGGGTTTGTCCGCCATCTTGCTTCATCTTTCACGGCCAATGGTTACCATGGTGATTCGCTACTAGGGGACTATCACTATTAGACCCCTAGTAGCGTAGCCAATCAGATTGCAGGATATGTGATAGACCACTAGTTTGTTTATACTAATAGGATTTATCTGAAGTTATGGCTTAGGGGCCGGATATCCACTCCCTCACTGGCCTTTTGGTTAGGACCTAGTTTTATGTAGCACCGGGATAGCGCGGGCGGGGCCGAAATCCTCACCCTTTACGTAAGTCGATTCGATGTCTCAGCTTCTTAGAATGTCTCGGGAGAATCGTCCCATTATTTCATTTTTCTTTTTTCGAGTTTTCTTTTTCGTCTTTCCTTTGATACGGGAGGGGTGGGACCGTGACCAAAACCAAGGAGGCAGTGGTCTGCAGTTCGAGTCTCACAGGAGTCGATCTTTTTTTGTTTTTTTTCTTCTTCTTTTCTTAGCGCTTTTCATTTTCTCTCTTTTTTCTGGTCCTTTCCTTTTCGTTTTAATGTTTTCATTTTTATAGCATTTGTCTTTGACGTATTTTGAAATAAAAAAGTTTTGATTTTGTCAAGGCAATGCACAGGGAACCCCAATAATATATATATGTATGCAAAAATTTCAAAACTTGAAAACAAAGCTTTTTAAAATACGGGTTTCGCCGTTGCAATAAAAAAGTTTTGATTTTGACAAGGCAATGCACAGGGAACCCCAATAATATATATATGTATGCAAAAATTTCAAAACTTGAAAACAAAGCTTTTTAAAATACGGGTTTCGCCGTTGCAATCTGGTGTTGACCAATACTTGTCACTCAGACAATTAGTACCTTGATTGATTTGGTCTTAACTAACAAACCTACAAGAATTGCTTGTTCTGGTGTACTCATGTCTAGTTTTAGGACCTCTTAGTGATCACTTTCCTGTATTTGCTATAAGAAAATTGTCTGTCCCAACCAATTATCTGTCGGATAAAAGATCCATCCATCCATCATTCCTTTGTTGCGTAATTAATGAGCTAGAATGACGTCACTTCAGCAACTGTGATCAGGTCACTATATTAAAGTAGTTGAATGCATGGGGGAGGGGGTGAGTAATAGCTATAGGGAGATGGGGCACGCATGGGGGAGGGGGTGAGTAATAGCTATAGGGAGATGGGGCACGCATGGGGGAGGGGGTGAGTAATAGCTATAGGGAGATGGGGCACGCATGGGGGAGGGGGTGAGTAATAGCTATAGAGAGATGGGGCACGCATGGGGGAGGGGGTGAGTAATAGCTATAGGGAGATGGGGCACGCATGGGGGAGGGGGAATAGCATATGCATGTATCTGATGGGTTTGTCACCGATATATGTATTAGTGCGCACTAGCTGACTGCTAAGATGGTATCGGGAGTTCTTGAGTGAGTTTAACAGTAGAAACGCTTGTTCTTTAGAGAGTATACTTTTAATCGCGACAACTCACTTTCTTGGAGCCAAAAAGTCTACGAAAGTCTTGTCGTTGAACTCCATGGAGAAGATACTTTGATAACTTATTTTGCCGATGGCCGGCGGCGATAGTAGCGTTAAACCAACACACCGTTGTACACTCGACTTGATTCTCTGCATATGACGTCAAAATTGCTAAGTGAGTGACGAGTGAGAGACGCGGAAAAACTACACGAAATTCCGGCGGGTGCGTTGTACGAGTCTTATTCCCCTAGGAAGTGTCTGTTTAGAATACCCCGCATCGCCACGTCCTCTTATACGCCTATTTAAGACCCAAATCATTCAATTTCGGGGCTTTTCTACAATACCTTCTACAAGGACGTGTAAAAGTCTTTTACGCGAGGAGGATACATTTTCTTACACCCCGTCCGGCTTTCCTCCTGGGTTGTATCCGCTTTAAATCCCAAAGGTAGCGGTAGCAATTCAGCGATTAAGGCGGAGGTCCAATCTCATTCTCCGAGACAATGAGTGGAGGAATTTAGTAGTGAAAATGGTTTACTGTTCTAATTGCTAGTGGACATCAGCTTATTGATGACATCATAATTCCTGATAAGTGACGCCACAATTCATGAAAAAGTAATGTCACAAATGCTTAGTAGCGTCATAATTGCTTAGTGACGTCATAATTGCTTGGTGATGTCATAATTGCTACGTAACGTCATAATTGCTAAGTAACGTAATAATTATTTAGTGACGTCATATAATTGCTTAGTGACGTCATAGTTGATAAGCGACATCAGAATTGTTATGTTTTAATTGGGAATTTGCGCCTTGTCATCGACGCACAAATTGCTTTCCATGCATCGCCGAAATTCCATTTATTTTACTTTTGTTGAAGCTTTTATAGACTCACTCATTGAACACCTCACGTGCGACGATGCACCTCAGTTCTAAGCGGGCGAGCAGTTGAGTGGTTAAATGTCTCACAGAGCTGTGGTGTCTTCATGTGATTTGAGTTTGTCAGTTCGTTCACTTTTACCTCAGTAAATTAAAAACTAACAATATATCGCTCTGATCTGTGCTCGGTGGTCAGACATAGCGCGCCTTTATATGCCTTGGACACGTTGAGCTGCGTCTTTCGTAATTCAGCCGCCAGTTGCAAGGAAGGATGATTAGTCCCCAAATTCTCCCTGGGTTTTTCTTTCTTTAAAAAGCGACCATCTCGACAGACAACAGGCCGGTCGTGTACGAGGAGTACGTCTGTAAGCATTATGGGCGGGGCCAGGGTTGAAGGGGTGAGAGTCACCGCCTGTCGTCAATGCGCGGTAGAGATCCAACGCTTCATGGCTAAATGATAACTCTCGTTTGCTTTGTTCTTTGTGAGGCAGAACAACCGTGACATTCCAACACACATGTAGATAAAGACTGACCTCATTCAATCGTAAAAGTGACCCCATTCAATCGTAAAAAAAACAAGTACTGCGATGAAGAGGGTAAAACGAACCACAGCGGACATACAGCTAATCAACGACAGACCCTGGAAATATGTCCGGGTTTGATAGTTCTACAACATGTTAGAATTCCTAGAACGATTGATGTGAATATTTCTAATAGACATTCAAGGCTTAGGGTTAGTCGGTTATACAACAGACACCATTTGGTTCATGGAACACTCGAGATTATTCAGAGATTAGAGTAATGTGACTATAACCAAAAGTATCATATAGCTACACCAAGACTTGACGAAACTACTCGTAATATCAGCGAAGGTCAAACAGCAACACTAACTTTAAAGCTTTTGTTTGACAATGGAAAACACGTGAGAACAGCATATCGTGTCATGGCAGTGAAGATATTTACTATGTACCTGATGGTAGTGGTATTGATGGTCACTGCTACAAATAAACAGCTGACAACAAACGCCGCCCAAGGTAGGTTTACTCTGTTCTAACGTGACAAACAACCCGCGAGTACCATCCAATAACTTAGTACAAATCCTCTCTTGAAGCAGGATTATTACAAGTACAATCCTATTTCAAGCCACTTCATGAGAAGGCTTTGTAGCAGGGTTTCTTCTAGGGGGACATTGCGGTGCAAAACGAGTCCACTTTATCGGCGATGCACTGCGCTGCGAGAGCGTTTAATATAAACTCAATTATTCATCGTATGGAACCGCCCCACAACGTTGTCGTACATGGTCCAAAACGTAGTTTTTCTTTTCGTTTTAAAATAGCCTGTGGGTTAATCTGCTAAGTGGACTTACTTTAACACCAGCAGCAATAAAAACTGTTGTATGAGAGCTTCTTTGTTCAGCTACACGGACGATCTTCCATAACAACTTTCCACGTTACCATCGCTGATTTTATTTTTCTAAACTACTGAGAAATATTGATCGAAAACAGAGCGTGACATATGCCACCCACCAATGATTACATACTATCCCTTTACACTCTATCTCATGCACTCGCGCGATATGGGTGCTAATAATATACCATAAGGAATGCCTTCATGAAATCAGTAAGTAGTAACGGGACGTCCGTGGGGTTGATATATTAGCCATGGTAGTCGCCAATTACCACCCTGTATTGTGCTATATATACTCGTTTATCGCCTCATTTGCACATACTTAATGAACTCTGTCAATGAATTGCAACTCTGATCTTAGAACTCATTACATCAAGCCTACTTAGACAGCGAATTCCTAAGCGACAAATTCTGGATTGAATTTCGAATTCTTCGAGTACAAATCTCACCGCAAATTAGCCATGCTGTTTAATTGCAGAGCTGCGACTCGAGAAAAGGTCGTCATTTTCTAGGATTTCAAGCCGGAGTTTCAAAATCCAGGGTTTTCATTCCATGTTGAGGTGTCAGGGTTCGGGCCGCTGCGCGGATGTGTTTTGAGTAGCCACCGCTAACCCAGCAGCTAACCCAGGGGGGATACTCAGGGGTATCAGTAGCCACCGCTAACCAAGCAGCTAACCCAGGGGGGGGGGGTACTCAGGGGTATCAGTAGCCACCGCTAACCCAGCAGCTAACCCAGGGGGGGTACTCAGGGGTATCAGTAGCCACCGCTAACCCAGCAGCTAACCCAGGGGGGGTACTCAGGGGTATCAGTAGCCACCGCTAACCCAGCAGCTAATCCCAAGGATTTCACTTGAAAACAAATGATAAGAAATTTACGAGCGGAAAATATGTTTTTAATTAAAGGTAAAGTAACCCGCACAATCCAGCTCCCAGTTTAGTCAAGATATTTATAGTTGATAACATTATTCACAATGCGCCGGTCGATGACCAGGCGACTCCTTTCATCAGGTCACGATAGGAAAATGCGGGTGAAAATAGACTTTAATTGAAAATACAGACGTCACGCAAGCTCCGGTCACGTGCGTAATTAATTAAATCACGCGACAGAACTGTGTTCTCCATACACGCGATGTTTCATGTAGTATTGCTGTAGTATTAGCCCTTCTCTCTCCTCCCTCAGCTCCTCGATCTCTCCTCCCAGTAACCTACAGTTATATATAAACACTGTAAGTATATGACGTCATTGTAGTATTGCTGTAGTATTAGCGCTTCTCTCTCTTCCCTCTGCTCCTCGATCTCTCCTCCCAGTAACCTACAGTTATATATAAACACTGTAAGTATATGACGTCATTGTAGTATTGCTGTAGTATTAGCCCTTCTCTCTCTTCCCTCTGCTCCTCGATCTCTCCTCCCAGTAACCTACAGTTATATATAAACACTGTAAGTATATGACGTCATTGTAGTATTGCGGTTTCACGTTCGGCAGCTACTTCTGTAGCTCATCTGGTTCATCTGGTTATAGGCTGTGCCTGTATAATAATTCTACTGTAGTAATCAGTTATATCTACTGAGCTGTCAGAGCAAGCCATATAATGAAGATAACATGTGTCAGAGACTAGCAAAGCAAGTTGTTACAAGACTATAAATAGACTTCCTCTTGGCTGCAGTCAGTGCTTCCAGTCGTAATTCGAATCAGTTTTACCTGCAATTTACGGTAATTAAGATTGTCAGTATTCCATCTTCGTTACGTCAGCTAAACGGATAGATGTCATTTACATAAAACACTTGACGTCACGAGAGCCCCCGATCTCTTTCCCAGCTGTTTATATATTTGGTTTGCAGCTGTGCAAGAACTACGTGTTGCAGCTGGTTTGTATATAAGACCCCGGATGAAACCCTGAAGGCACAAAGGAAACCCCCGTATCAGCACCGCTAGCTACTGAGACTAGTGAGATAGTTACACGACCACCCAGCGTTTCCCTGTCCATGCAATGCAAGCCACAATGGCTTTTAGACCGTGTCTTTCAAGATACATAGAATCCTTCGCCCATCAGCATGCCACAGGAAGCTCGTGAAAGTGTAATGTCATTCTATCCCAGTTGGACCAGTGTTTAATTTAATCAAGTCTTAAAGAGTCTTTTATTCATGTTTTTGTAAGCTCTTATTGGCTTCATTAGCGTCCAGGAGTTGCGCTTACATGCAGTCCATTTGCACCTGGTACTCCTGTATTAGATACTGGAGATCTAAGGCGCGCAATATTGCTGGCAAAATAATTGCAGCATGTGTCTACCACTGTAATTATTGTAACCAAACTTATTGCAGTACAGTGCGATCTATTTTGCAACATTGCGCGCAACATATTGCAGAGATGACACGCTGACGTCGTGCAATTGTCGACAAAATTGCGCTCAATATTGCACCGTGCCGCATTGCGCTTAAAGCTGCATGTATTTCAGTTCTACTACTTCTACACCTGAAAATACAATTTTCTCTAAATCACTTGTTCAGACGGGAGCAGACTGAACAAACAAATTCATTAAAGGACAAGATTTTCTGAAGAGTTCTACATATTTCGCCGAATATTAAATGGCACCTAAAATCAATAAAAACTCTCTCAGTTTTAGTTCATCGTGATGTTCGTTGTTTTTCGATGCAGCACCTGAAGGATGGAATTAACGAACCTGGAATTCCTTACAATTGCTTTACAACGTCATACTTATTCGGTCGTCACAAATTCAGTAATGTAAACAAGTGCTTATATATAGCTGCAGTGTGACATCATATCGCGAGTAATTGTCATGTTAATATAACGACCAAACGAGGTCAAACGATTACTTCAGGATATGGTGTATTCTGGTGTGTGTTCGTTCGAGTGATTTCAGTATTGTTCTACTTTGTTGAGAAGGATTATCCTTTTAATCAGCCAAAATGGCTCAAGGACTACTAACCCTTATCGCTTATCTAGCAATTGGAGTGTTGTTAACTGGTAAACAAGCCAACGCAGGTAAAATATTTTGTCTTCATACTTTTTATTTTCATCATTTTAGTTGAATGGCAACTGTTGCCGCAAAGCTATCCAAACGAACTTATTGCTAGTTTTATGACTGTGATGTGATGTGTCAGTGATTTCTTTTGAGATATGTCCCGTTTATACCGCGTTATAAACTCAGTATTATACCTTCGTGAGTTCCTATCACAGTCTTCTCAAGGACCTACTCAACGTACTAGACGAACCTGTCGACTAAATGCTTTGTAGTTTTGTTTTCTACTGCTTCGAACTCTCATTGTTTCCAAAATGACCTCTTGAAAAGCTGTTCAATTCAATCTTTATGAGGCTTTTTCAGTTGCATTTTGGGATGAATTGTTGTCATGTTATGTTCTCGTTCTCTGACTGTAAGAGAGCTTTATAGTTTAAGTTGAAAGTAAAGATGATCAACAAATTGATTCGCCAATGGGTCAGCAGTAACAGCCGTGCTATACAGAGAATTGTGTCGATTGATATGTTAATTAATTGAACAAGAAGTGTTGCCTATTATTGGTGAAGATGTACAAATCTTAGTCTCGGTTTCCTAGAGAGCGCAACACTACAAAGTGGCGGAACATTTCAATATTTCGTCATGAAACCCTTGATTTGACTTTATTTTTTTGGACAAAACAGAGCAGGCGAGAGGAAATGGCCAGCAAGGTCTGTGGATATGACTACAGTGTGTTTGATGTACCGATCCACTCGACCCTGAGACATAACGGAGTCTTACTATTCACAATGTCAAGCATTGATACATCCTGTTCATCTAGTCCATTGAGAGACAGACATAAATTACAAGTGCGCGCTCTATCGTTTTATGCCTCAGCCTGCAAGTGCGTAATTTGGGACTGATAAGTACTTTGGCGCATGTTAAGGATCGTGTTTGTTTTTCAATGTCAAATGTTTTACGTGCGAAGTTTGCCCTCATCCTAACCTTCCACAATATGCAATCTCAAAATCTGAAGCCATTTCAAACTAAAAGGATTCTATATCCAAGCAATGCGTCTAAACTGCTATGCGCGGTAGAACACTGAAGATTATCCAGACCTTTGCTCGTCTCTTTATTATCCTCGGCTCTCAAATGAGATTAAACGCAAATGTGCCAACAAACAATTGAACAGAGCAGACTGTGTCATATCGGTCAATTATAAGCTGCAGTAATATCCACCCATCAAATCAATCAATAAAGACGTCAAATAAACCGTTGAGTAGTCCAACAGTCAGTCAGTCAGTCAGTGACCGAGTCAGTCAGTCAGTCGGTCAGTCGGCCAGTCGTGCAGTCAGTCAGTCAGTCAGTCAGTCGGTCAGTCGGCCAGTCGTGCAGTCAGTCAGTCGGTCAGTCAATCAGTCAGTCAGTCAGTCAGTCAGTCAGTCAGTCAGTCAGTCAGTCAGTCAGTGATCGAGTCAGTCAGTCAGTCAGTTAGTCAGTGATCGAGTCAGTCAGTCAGTCAGTGATCGAGTCAGTCAGTCAGTCAGTCAGTCAGTCAGTCAGTCAGTCAGTCAGTCAGTCAGTCAGTCGTCCAGTCGTCCAGTCGTCCAGTCAGTCAGTCGGTCAGTCAGTCAATCAATCAGTCAGTCAGTCAGTCAGTCAGTCAGTCAGTCAGTCAGTGATCGAGTCAGTCAGTCAGTCAGTTAGTCAGTGATCGAGTCAGTCAGTCAGTCAGTCAGTCAGTGATCGAGTCAGTCAGTCAGTCAGTCAGTCAGTCAGTCAGTCAGTCGGTCAGTCGTCCAGTCGTCCAGTCGTCCAGTCAGTCAGTCGGTCAGTCAGTCAGTCAGTCAGTCAGTCAGTCAGTCAGTCGGTCAGTCGTCCAGTCGTGCAGTCAGTCAGTCAGTCAATCAGTCAGTCAGTCAGTCAGTCAGTCGTGCAGTCAGTCAGTCAGTCAGTCAGTCAGTGATCGAGTCAGTCAGTCAGTCAGTCAGTCATCAAGTCAGTCAGTCAGTCAGTCGGCCAGTCGTGCAGTCAGTCAGTCAGTCAGTCAGTGATCGAGTCAGTCAGTCAGTCAGTCAGTCATTCTGTCAGTCGGTCAGTCGGCCAGTCGTGCAGTCAGTCAGTCGGTCAGTCAATCAGTCAGTCAGTCAGTCAGTCGGTCGGTTGGTCAGTCAGCCAGTCAGTCAGTCAGTCAGTCAGTCGGCCAGTCATGCAGTCAGTCAGTCAGTCAGTCAGTCAGTCAGTCAGTCAGTCAGTCAGTCAGTCGGTCGGTCAGTCAGTCAGTCGGTCAGTCAGTCAGTCGGCCAGTCATGCAGTCAGTCAGTCAGTCAGTGATCGAGTCAGTCAGTCAGTCAGTCAGTCAGTCAGTCGGCCAGTCGTGCAGTCAGTCAGTCGGTCAGTCAATCAGTCAGTCGGCCAGTCATGCAGTCAGTCAGTCAGTGATCGAGTCAGTCAGTCAGTCAGTCGGCCAGTCATGCAGTCAGTCAGTCAGTCAGTCAGTGATCGAGTTATAACTAGTCAGTCATCAGTACAGTCAGTGATCGAGTCAGCCAGTGATCGAGTCAGGAAGTTGGACAGAATGTTTTAGTTATTTATATTTATTTATTTGTTTTGCTTTCAAGAGGCTTGTGTTGACTTACAACCAGCGAAGTGTCACATTGGCCTGTGTAACCCTGATTACCCAGACGCTTTTACCCAATGCAGAAAGACTTGTAATGTCTGTAAGTATGTTATGTTTCTATGTAACTCTCGATAGGTGTGATACAAGTAACCAGTTATATAGCCTGTAGTCTTAGGGTCGCAGGGGTGCAGGGTGTGGCATAAAGTAACCAGTTATATAGCCTGTAGTCTATAGGGTCGCAGGGGTGCAGGGTGTGGTATAAAGTAACCAGTTATATAGCCTGTAGTCTATAGGGTCGCAGGGGTGCAGGGTGTGGTATAAAGTAACCAGTTATATAGCCTGTATCTATAGGGTCGTAGGGGTGCAGGGTGTGGTATAAAGTAACCAGTTATATAGCATGTAGTCTATAGGGTCGCAGGGGTGCAGGGTGTGGTATAAAGTAGTGAATGTTTGTTGTTTTCCTCCAGGTCCAACACCATCTTCTAACACAACTAACACAACTTCAACACATTCGATGTTAAATAATGGTTCAACTACCATTTCCTCAACAATAATAACAACAACTGCAACAAATACAACATCAACAACGTCTACAGCTGTTAGGACTGAAGCTAATTCAGGTTCCCCGTGGAGAGATACGCCCGCGCTGTTGGTGTCTGCGGTGTTGCTATGTCTACTACAACATCAAGTAATAGGATTGGTGAGCTGAATCACGTGACAGACTGTCGATATCGGCTTCAACACAGGTTATTTATATAAAAAACGCTATTTTCTTATGTTTAAACAAATCCAAAGTAAGAAATAATAGGAAAAAGTAGACAATTTTACTTTGTTTGAAAGATGTGAATTATAATTGTAATTATATAGATATTATAGGTTGTAGCAAGACAATATCACTGTACTCACAAGCCTGCATATGCATGCTACATCTACTCTTTAATAATAATAATAATAATAATAATAATAATAATAATAATAATAATAATAGTATTATTATGCATTTTGACCCACTTTAAAAAAAGCTCACGTCATCCAGCGGGCTTCCTGTGGAATTGTCACGTGATCTTTAACCATATAGAAAACCACAGGCAGCCCGGTCTGAGTACTAGTTTACTAAGGAAAATAAAATCTCTCGAGACACTGTGAATATCGATAATAAAGATTTAAATATATACATATATATATAATAAAATATTGGTGGAAGAAAAGTAAAAAAATGATCAATGTCAGCGAGGCTCGAATCTACGATCATAAAGAAAAGTTAAAGTAAAAAGTAAAAAATGGGACGATTCTCCCGAGACATTCTGAGAAGCTGAGACATCGAATCGGCTTACTTATAGGGTGAAGATTTCGGCCCCACTCGCGCTATCCCGGTGCTATATAAAGCTAAGTCATAACCAAAAGGCAAGGGAGGGAGGGGATATCCTCTATTTATTAGACCATTGCTCTATCTAGACACTCATAAAATATAAATGTCTAATTGAGGTAGTCTATTCGGCGAAGTGTCATTGTGTAATACCTTGGTCCCAAATCCTAAGGGAAACATGAAACCAATCAAGAGTCAAGTCTGTTCAAACTATCCCAGTGGGAATATCTACAGCACGAGAAAGAGCGCGTATTATGTTTATAACTTCTTAATGTTTATCGGGACTGCTCCTCCATGAGAGAGCGATACTGAGTCGAGTATGGTTGTCAAGTTTGACTGCCGAAAGTTTGTTATAAACTTGACATCAAAGTAAGTGAATTATGTACTTATAGTTCTTAAAATGACTTAGGCTGATATAACATTATTCCTATGCAATACCGCCCAAGTTTGCTTCGTGAGTGATCCTTTTAACCTGTACTATAAACCTTATAAGACTGACATGCAATCTTAGGTTCGCTAAACTGTGTAATTTAAAAGTCTTACAACTTTACTTTCTCGTCTAAACACTATTTGAACTTCCTTTATCGCCCATAACTATATTTCTTGTACTTGTTAGAAAGTCAGACACAGTTGGCCTTAGCATTAGTCTGACAAACCTGAACCCTAGGGAGGGTAGGGAAGGGAAGGAACGCACAAGCAAGAGATCGAGATGCCAGTGATCCTACCTCGTGCCTCAACTGACTTCTCGTTTTACTCCAAGAAATAGTCAACACACTGAGTAATCAGTATCTTTGAAACTATTTAAAAAAACTATGATATTATTCATATAATAATAATTATTATTTGTGTTAATATTTTTATTCCTGCGTCTATCCAGTAAAGTAATATCTGCTAGAGTTAACTATTTCGGTTACTCTCCTTGCTCTCTTCTCGAACGTGAAGGACGAGAGAGCGGGGTAAAAGTTGGTCTACGGCAGACTCTACGATGAAATCAGTTTCTTTGTTGTTGTTTCTCGCTAATATAGTTCTCTTATTTTAAATGTGTTTTCCCAGGAGCCTCCATCTACCGTACTGGGTTTGTGAGACGACCTGTGACCGGATCAGGCTATTTTTAGAACACCTTTTCCCGCGAACTAAACATCAATCAATAGCAATCCCCCATGGGAATTAAACAGAGCCAATCAGCATCAATGAGGTAGATGATTTGTGTTAATTAGTGATATATGAACAAAGTGGCGGACGAAGAAATTGGCGAAATTGAAGAAACTGAAAGTGAAGAGAGCGAAAATGATAGTGATAGTTACAGTGACTCTTTTGCAGAGTTTAGTACTTCATCGGAAAGTGACCAAGAGTCTTCAAGTTCGTGTTCTGTTTCTCAAGGAACTAAAAAAACATCAAATAGTAAACCTACCAAGCCAAAAGCTAGAAACTCCGTAACAAAGTCGAAATCAAAAATCCCTGGTGTTAAAATTTCGCGGAAAAACTGGTGTTCTAAAAATAGCCTGATCCGGTCACAGGTCGTCTCACGAATACATCCCAGATGGAGGCTCCTCCTGGTTTTCCCCATTGCTATATTTACCGTGTGTGACATTACAGAATCACCGCGGCAAATCGACGCCCGGGTCCATAAAGCCTGGTCCTCACTAGCGACATATGCATAAGCAACATACGCAGAACACCATTTATACAATAGGTGTGACAAAAGACAAGCACCATTTAAAATGAGCAATGCATTACTGAGTCTGCGTATGTTGCTTGTGCTTGTGTCGCTAGTGAGGACCAGGCTTAACACAGGAAGCCCGGCAGCAAGAATAATAATGATAATAATATCAATGAGATATTCAGAGAACTAGAGAAGATGGAAGATGACGTCACTGTCATGTGACGTCAGTAGGTTGGTTGTGGTTACATAGATAAAACAATGGTAAAACAAAATTATTTTAAGTGTCAATTGTATTTTTACAGACGTTTCGGGCATAGCCCTTCATCAGTGTGATCAACCGTTGTGTTTACATAGTCTGTGTATAGACCCTTAGCTTCATACGTCACTGCGGAGTAAGAGCCAATAGGAATACAAATATGACATGTGTCGAGAAAGATTCACGGTAGTTGCGTGCTGCCAACGAAAAGGACTGACGATAGGATTTTTTTGGAATATTGAACTGTTTTAAATTCCAAAGTCGACTAAGTAAACAGGAAATGACTTGTAAAACACTGGTATATGAACGAATAATTCTTGTGAAAGATTTATTAGCAACTGAACAAATCCAAATCAAACCACAAATCGCATACACAATGAACAAGAAGACAAGAATCGGATGATCTCTGCTTTAGTTTCTCCATCCTCTGCGCGATGAGAGGCATCAAAGGTCATACACGTGTTGACGTTTACCTGCTCAGTGCTGACAGCTGGTCTCCCAGTATGTGTTGCCAAAGTACAAACCATCAACATTCAGTGTTAGGTTTGTAGCGATTCTATATGGCAAAAATACCTTTGATCTCGAGTTTGTTGGTTCTGTTACTGGTACCTTTGCTTAAGGTGTGCGATGGGCAAGACAACGCCACAGTATCGCCAGGTAATTCTCACCAGATAGAGTGTTGATTAGCTTATTATGCGCATTAGTGGTCTTTGTATAATAAAAGTATCATAAATTCAAGTAAAATGCATGAAGACATCCATTTCATATCAACAAGAAATCGCATGCTCTCTTGATGTGAATAGTTGTTTATCATCCGCGGCGATTAGTCGATATTGACTGCTAGTACAGTTGGGACGATCAGGGGTTTTTTTCCTCGAAATACAAATCGACTACCAGTCAGTTAGGTTTTAGACAGAAAATATGATGGTTTTAAATTTCTACCACTCACTGTTTTCTGTTTATAGCTTGTAGCGACACGAACCCTCAATGTAGGGAGTTGGCTGCCAAAGGATTGTGCACGGACTCGTATCCAGCAGTGTTAACAAATTGCAAAAAGTCGTGTAATAATTGTAAGTGTTTTTATTTATTTACGCATTCGTTCAATCATTATTTATTCATCCATTTATTTATTTAATCATTTATTAATTTATCTATCCTGATCTATCTATCTATCTATCTATCTATCTATCTATCTATCTATCTATCTATCTATCTATCTATCTATCTATCTATCTATCTATCTATCTATCTATCTATCTATCTATCTATCTATCTATCTATCTATCTATCTATCTATCTATCTATCTATCTATCTATCTATCTATCTATCTATCTATCTATCTATCTATCTATTTATCTATCTATCTCTATCTATCTATCTATCTATCTATCTATCTATCTATCTATCTATCTATCTATCTATCTATCTATCTATCTATCTATCTATCTATCTATCTATCTATCTATCTATCTATCTATCTATCTATCTATCTATCTATCTATCTATCTATCTATCTATCTATCTATCTATCTATCTATCTATCTATCTATCTATCTATCTATCTATCTATCTATCTATCTATCTATCTATCTATCTATCTATCTATCTATCTATCTCTCTCTCTCTCTCTATCTATCTATCAGTCTATCTATCTATCTATCTATCTATCTATCTATCTATCTATCTATCTATCTATCTATCTATCTATCTATCTATCTATCTATCTATCTATCTATCTATCTATCTATCAGTCTATCTATCTGTCTATCTCTCTCTCTCTCTCTTTAGACCCATTGCGCATCGTGGTATAGACCCATTGCGCATCGTGGTATAGACCCATTGCGCATCGTGGTATAGACCCATTGCGCATCGCGGTATAGACCCATTGCGCATCGTGGTATAGACCCATTGCGCATCGTGGTATAGACCCATTGCGCATCGTGGTATAGACCCATTGCGAATGATGTCATCGATCACATGATAATTACTCCTGCGCCTTTAGTCAGTGTTGTCTTGGTTCAGTCTTTGCTGTTTTCCGTCATTCTAACCGTTCTAATAGAGAAACAGATAAGATTTGTATTTAGTATCTAAGAAATAAAGACGCTAGTTACGTTATAATCATTATATATTACCGTCTACTAGTAAACAAAAGGTAGTCGACCCTCAGGAGTAGGGTAGCAACGGTTGCTAATGAAAATGTGACGTCAGTGCAAGGGGTCTATTTCTGCTTGCTCTGTCTCTCATGCATGTTCCTATGTAGTTTATTTGTGATGATCGATATTCTTTATTTTTATTATTCTTTAGGTCCTACTACTCAACCATTTACTACTCAACCATTTACTACTCAACCATTTCCATTGACGACATCAGTGACAAAGAACGTCACATCGACTTTACAAAACTCTACAAGTCTACCCTCCACAGTCAGCCAGTATATCAGCACTACACCCCCCTCAAGTTATCTACCCAGTACAATACAGTCAAGCGCGGGAACCCTGTATACTGGTGGGACAATCACGTGGATGGCTATTACGTTGCCATGGTTTTTGAATTATATTTTATAAACAAATAAACAGTGAATCAAAATGACAGACAGCTGACACGTCGGATATTTTATCTAGTTGTAGTGGGGGAGGGGAGGGTTGATACATGTGGTGTTTCTAGTACCGATTGTCGTGGATGTTCGTCTGGTTTGTCATGATATTAATGCTCCGCGATACGCGCGATACTCTTTTATTTATTTCCGAATGATTGAGTAAAACTGTGCAAACTTTTATTAAATAGTAATAGTTTATTAATTTATATAGCGCAGATATCAATCGTATAACTTTCATCTGCGCATTACAAATGTTTTAATGTCGATACACGTCTTGATCGAGGGAACATACATTTCGTTTTCCCTCTTCTTTTCTCCCTGCTGCTCTAATCGACAAGATGTGTACGTCCTTCACGTAAATCCATTCGACGATTCAGCGATCACTATTTTAATAAACCTGGGATCTTTAGATTAGATTTGTGTGTTGGAATCCCATGGTACAATGTCAGTTTTTATAAAAGGTCGTATTTTCTATGAAGTGAATAATGTTTTATTTAATTCGCTGCGGGAGTCCGTGACAGTGAAAGCTGGCACTTCATCATTTAGCTTCATTTGCCACCGCCCACCAGCATTCGATAACAACGACGACATGCAACTCCTCTCAAAGCTGTAACAGATGATTCTCAAAACACCAGCTACATTTTTTCTGCCTATTTGGCCTATTTTCCGCGGCGATAGCCGAGTGTGTGTTCATGTGTATATCATGGCGTGCTTGCTACTCGTCGTACAAGAAACAAGCTGCAACAAGCCAGGTACGAACAATTGCCATGATTATTATTATTTCTATTCGATGGAAGTAATCAAGTAAGAATGTATATAGGTAGAGTATAACCCTTAGACCAATTATACCATCAACGTTCTGCAATATAAAATCCGTTTAACGTCTCAAACAGGTTAAAGACCTCGAGGACCTAAATATGTTACACATTAATTGAATTCTTACAAAAATGGTGAACAAAATCACTAGATCTCAGTTGAAATCGTAAAACTTGTGTTGTGCGTAATTCATAGTTTTACTGGCAATTCCTTTTACTCTTCTGTTCCTCTCTGTACAACGTGGGTAAAAAAGTACATTAAGCTAATTGCACGTGATGTTGAAATGTGTTGAGGCAGCAGCCTTTGTAAAGCGGATGTACAGCACAGCGGAAATAATGGCAGTTTCGTTTCTTTTATTCCTGAAAGAAAGCAGAATTATATGTGTAATAATTAAATGTTGAAGGAATTGTAACACATAAAATAAAGATCTCCACATGAAGAGGTACTCGAATCACAGGAAACCGTTGTCACGTAACGCAAGACAGGAATTTATAGCGTGACGAATAAAGAGCTCGTCACGTAACGCAAGACAGGAATTTATAGCGTGACGAATAAAGAGCTCGTCACGTAACGCAAGACAGGAATATATTGCGTGACGAATAAAGAGCTCGTCACGTAACCCAAGACAGGAATTTATTGCGTGACGAATAAAGAGCTCGTCGCGTAACGCAAGACAGGGATTTATTGCGTGACGAATAAAGAGCTCGTCACGTGACGCAAGACAGGAATTTATAGCGTGACGAATAAAGAGCTCGTCACGTAACTCAAGACAGGAATTTATAGCGTGACGAATAAAGAGCTCGTCACATAACGCAAGACAGGAATTTATAGCATGACGAATAAAGAGCTCGTCGCATAACGCAAGGCAGGAACTAGTTTATTGCGTGACGAATAAATAGGTCGTCACGTAACGCAGGACAGGAATTTATAGCGTGACGAATAAAGAGCTCGTCACGTAACGCAAGGCAGGAACTAGTTTATTGCGTGATGAATAAATAGATCATCACGTAACGCAGGAATTTATAGCGTGACGAATAAAGAGCTCGTCACGTAACGCACACTAGAAGTTTGTGTCACGACTACGTAATTTTAATTGACTCTTTTTCTCCATAGTCACGTACTTCTTGGCAAAACCGGCAGACAATTGCAACGTAGCGTGTGCGACCCTCGGGATGTCCTGTGTGACGTCTGCAGCGTTTCCGCTCAACTCTCTGTCCATTTTTCACTCGATTAATGTGACTTGTAATACTGTAATTGGAACTGACAAGTATTACTTCGTCGATCAACCCAACTTCATAATCTCGGGTGACTGGAAGGGACGCTGTACGGGGTTTCTAAAGCCGCCGACCAGTACTCACTGCGGTAAAGGTAGAAATCTGTCAGTACGAAGACTTTGTCCATGTCAACAACTACTTAGTAAGTACACTTTAGTAAATCTATCACCTTGGTTACCATGTCAACAACTACTTAGTAAGTACACTTTAGTAAATCTATCACCTTGGTTACCATGTCAACAACTACTTAGTAAGTACTCCTTAGTAAATCTATCACCTTGGTTACCATGTCAACAACTACTTAGTAAGTACACTTTAGTAAATCTATCACCTTGGTTACCATGTCAACAACTACTTAGTAAGTACTCCTTAGTAAATCTATCACCTTGGTTACCATGTCAACAACTACTTAGTAAGTACACTTTAGTAAATCTATCGTACTTACCTTGGTTACCATGTCAACAACTGCTTAGTAAGTACACTTTAGTAAATCTATCCTACTTACCTTGGTTACCATGTCAACAACTACTTAGTAAGTACACTTTAGTAAATCTATCACCTTGGTTACCATGTCAACAACTACTTAGTAAGTACTCCTTAGTAAATCTATCACCTTGGTTACCATGTCAACAACTACTTAGTAAGTACACTTTAGTAAATCTATCACCTTGGTTACCATGTCAACAACTACTTAGTAAGTACTCCTTAGTAAATCTATCACCTTGGTTACCATGTCAACAACTACTTAGTAAGTACACTTTAGTAAATCTATCACCTTGGTTACCATGTCAACAACTACTTAGTAAGTACTCCTTAGTAAATCTATCACCTTGGTTACCATGTCAACAACTACTTAGTAAGTACTCCTTAGTAAATCTATCACCTTGGTTACCATGTCAACAACTACTTAGTAAGTACACTTTAGTAAATCTATCACCTTGGTTACCATGTCAACAACTACTTAGTAAGTACACTTTAGTAAATCTATCGTACTTACCTTGGTTACCATGTCAACAACTACTTAGTAAGTACACTTTAGTAAATCTATCGTACTTACCTTGGTTACCATGTCAACAACTGCTTAGTAAGTACACTTTAGTAAATCTATCGTACTTACCTTGGTTACCATGTCAACAACTGCTTAGTAAGTACACTTTAGTAAATCTATCCTACTTACCTTGGTTACCATGTCAACAACTGCTTAGTAAGTACACTTTAGTAAATCTATCCTACTTACCTTGGTTACCATGTCAACAACTACTTAGTAAGTACACTTTAGTAAATCTATCGTACTTACCTTGGTTACCATGTCAACAACTGCTTAGTAAGTACACTTTAGTAAATCTATCCTACTTACCTTGGTCAATACCTAACTACAGCGATTATGAAAACGTCTTCTTGTTGGAAAATAGCCGGACGCCAATCAAGCAACACAACAAAGTGAACTTGATTGGCGGTCGTTTAGGCCGTAAAGGGTTGTGATGTCACACAACGATAACGGTTCTAAAGAGAAATTTGCGGTTACAGCAACTAATGGTAACATTTTTATTTCAGCTACTACGCCAAATCCTCCGACAGTAAATACAAACACAACAGCAGCAGCAACAACATCGACGACCAAAACAGGAACAACAACTACCCCAACAACTACCACAACAAAAACAACAACAATGACATCTACAACTTCATGTGAGTTGGAGTTTCTTTTCGTTCTCTCCCTTGCTTCAAGGGTTTATCTCCAGCTACTCGATCTTAGCTGTACTCCGTTGTCAGACATGCATGAGTCCTATGGTGCCTGCCCCATTGTGCGCCTTTACATGCTTTGGACTCGGCCACGTTGAGCTGCATCCTTCGTGTATTTCGAAGCATGATTAGCACCAACGCTATTTATTTATTATTTATTTACAAAAGCAACAACAGCGTCTCCAAAGGCAACAACAACTTCAACAGTCGAACCGACAACAAACAGCGCAACACCCTTCATTTTCACGCTCCGTTCGTCTGAAGGAAGAAGCCATCGAATCGAAGCCGAAGCATCATTTAGCACGTGGAAAATCATTGTCATTATACTTGTTGTCCTTGTTGCGATTGGTGGAGTAACTGTGGCACTTCTCGTTAACAACAAACGAAGAATTGAAAAAAGGTATGTCATGACCACATAGTCACAGTCATAATTCAAGCACAGGTAGCCCGACTAGTTCCTTTGACACTATCTAAAATAAAAATAGGTAATGCGCGCGTCTTGTTGTGATGGGCTTCCTGTGGTAGAGCGCGTCGGATTAGTTCTATATTGGGCTCCCTGTGTTCTTACGCAAATGGCATGCGTTTACGTTCAATAGTGTATTTGATAATCACACCTTGTCACAGTGTTCTCTGAACGGAAACGCACGGTACCACGCGTAAGAACACAGGGAGCCCACCCAATATAAACTTATCTGGCGCGGTCTACCTTAGAAATACATGGTTGAGACGCCTGTGGTGACTCCAGGGAGAGTTGAGCCACAGGGAGCCCAATATTATCGCACACGCTCTAGCACAGGCACGCATACATAAGAAATTGGGCTACCTGTGTTTCAACTTCACGCTCATATGAATTGACTTGTTTATTTGAAGACAAACATATCGTTTACACAATCTATCATAACTATAACCAGGAAACGAAAACAGGTTGGACCCACAAGAATTCTCTCCACACGACATCAAGTAAACAAGATCATTGAACAAGGTTCACAGAACACAGTTTATATGGAAGCCATGATTGATATCAGTTCTACAAGATACAGTAGAGCACCCCTCTCTATACCCTCTCTCCATCCATACTCGTACACATAATGATATGGAAGCCATGATTGATATCAGTTCTACAAGGTACAATAGAGCACCCCTCTCCATACCCTCTCTCCATCCATACTCGTACACATAATGATATGGAAGCCATGATTGATATCAGTTCTACAAGGTACAGTAGAGCACCCCTCTCCATACCCTCTCTCTCTCCATCCATACTCGTACACATAATGATATGGAAGCCATGATTGATATCAGTTCTACAAGGTACAGTAGAGCACCCCTCTCTATACCCTCTCTCCATCCATACTCGTACACATAATGATATGGAAGCCATGATTGATATCAGTTCTACAAGGTACAGTAGAGCACCCCTCTCTATACCCTCTCTCTATATACTCGTACACATAATGATATGGAAGCCATGATTGATATCAGTTCTACAAGGTACAGTAGAGCACCCCTCTCTATACCCTCTCTCTATACTCGTACACATAATGATATGGAAGCCATGATTGATATCAGTTCTACAAGGTACAGTAGAGCACCCCTCTCTATACCCTCTCTCCATCCATACTCGTACACATAATGATATGGAAGCCATGATTGATATCAGTTCTACAAGGTACAGTAGAGCACCCCTCTCCATACCCTCTCTCCATCCATACTCGTACACATAATGATATGGAAGCCATGGTTGATATTAGTTCTACAAGGTACAGTAGAGCACCCCTCTCTATACCCTCTCTCCATCCATACTCGTACACATAATGATATGGAAGCCATGATTGATATCAGTTCTACAAGGTACAGTAGAGCACCCCTCTCTATACCCTCTCTCCATCTATACTCGTACACATAATGATATGGAAGCCATGATTGATATCAGTTCTACAAGGTACAGTAGAGCACCCCTCTCTATACCCTCTCTCCATCCATACTCGTACACATAATGATATGGAAGCCATGATTGATATCAGTTCTACAAGGTACAGTAGAGCACCCCTCTCTATACCCTCTCTCCATCCATACTCGTACACATAATGATATGGAAGCCATGATTGATATCAGTTCTACAAGGTACAGTAGAGCACCCCTCTCCATACCCTCTCTCCATCCATACTCGTACACATAATGATATGGAAGCCATGATTGATATCAGTTCTACAAGGTACAGTAGAGCACCCCTCTCTATACCCTCTCTCCATCCATACTCGTACACATAATGATATGGAAGCCATGATTGATATCAGTTCTACAAGGTACAGTAGAGCACCCCTCTCCATACCCTCTCTCCATCCATACTCGTACACATAATGATATGGAAGCCATGATTGATATCAGTTCTACAAGGTACAGTAGAGCACCCCTCTCCATACCCTCTCTCCATCCATACTCGTACACATAATGATATGGAAGCCATGATTGATATCAGTTCTACAAGGTACAGTAGAGCACCCCTCTCCATACCCTCTCTCCATCCATACTCGTACACATAATGATATGGAAGCCATGATTGATATCAGTTCTACAAGGTACAGTAGAGCACCCCTCTCCATACCCTCTCTCCATCCATACTCGTACACATAATGATATGGAAGCCATGATTGATATCAGTTCTACAAGGTACAGTAGAGCACCCCTCTCCATACCCTCTCTCCATCCATACTCGTACACATAATGATATGGAAGCCATGATTGATATCAGTTCTACAAGGTACAATAGAGCACCCCTCTCCATACCCTCTCTCTCTCCATCCATACTCGTACACATAATGATATGGAAGCCATGATTGATATCAGTTCTACAAGGTACAATAGAGCACCCCTCTCCATACCCTCTCTCTCTCCATCCATACTCGTACACATGATATGGAAGCCATGATTGATATCAGTTCTACAAGGTACAGTAGAGCACCCCTCTCTATACCCTCTCTCCATCCATACTCGTACACATAATGATATGGAAGCCATGATTGATATCAGTTCTACAAGGTACAGTAGAGCACCCCTCTCCATACCCTCTCTCTCCATCCATACTCGTACACATAATGATATGGAAGCCATGATTGATATCAGTTCTACAAGGTACAATAGAGCACCCCTCTCTATGCCCTCTCTCTATACTCGTACACATAATGATATGGAAGCCATGATTGATATCAGTTCTACAAGGTACAGTAGAGCACCCCTCTCTATACCCTCTCTCCATCCATACTCGTACACATAATGATATGGAAGCCATGATTGATATTAGTTCTACAAGGTACAATAGAGCACCCCTCTCTATACCCTCTCTCCATCCATACTCGTACACATAATGATATGGAAGCCATGGTTGATATCAGTTCTACAAGGTACAATAGAGCACCCCTCTCCATACCCTCTCTCCATACTCGTACACATAATGTTATCTTTACTCCTAGTATAGGTACTACTGCATGTTCTAGGAGATGCTTGATTAAAGATTATAGGCAATGTTTCAACTTCACGCTCATATGAATTGACTTGTTTATTTGAAGACAAACACATCGTTTACACAATCTATCATAACTATAACCAGGAAACGAAAACAGGTTGGACCCACAAGAATTCTCTCCACACGACATCAAGTAAACAAGATCATTGAACAAGTTCACAGAACACAGTTTATAGCACCCCTCTCCACACCCTCTCTCTCCATCCATGCTCGTACACATACACGTAATGCGGTGTTAACATGTCGAACTATATGTTTAGACTAGATGCCGCATCCAGCATCGTGTAGTTATGTTCTATTTTACCTTTTAGAATTCGATCTGGATCCAAGGATTGCCTCTGTGACGACATCGATGACAAAGGCGTAATCAATCATTCAATGTATGGAATAATTCGACCTTCCTTCTTCCTACTTATTACTGACTCTTCAGTGTAGATCTGCTTGACTGCATGGTGGTACCACTTGGAAACAGACAGATCTTTACAATAAGAGTCAGATGTCGATCCTCAGTGTACATACATCCACCTTTCCCGTACTAGAGTTTCCAATATAATCTCATTATCAAATCAATCAATATCGCCGCTGTATCGTTGTATTGCAGGCCCGTCACAAGCAAAGCAAAGTCAATTGATTGTTATGAAGAAGTTCATAAAACGTATGTATCGGTCAGCGGTCTACAGTGTGGGAAGGTTGTTTGAAGAATGAGAGAGTAAAAGGTGCGGACACACGGTGTAACATTTGCTCGCGCTTACACGACGCAATTTGTTGCATGCAATGTTAGTAAAAATCGATTCTACTTCAGCAACATTGCGTGCAACATGTGGACACACGCTGCAATAGTATCCTATCCAAACTGCCATTGTCCCCCTGATCGATGATTAAGAATGGGAAACTGGAACAATGGAAATGGATCCGGAGGGACAGAGGCTGAAGAGAAGGTCGTGAGGGAGGGAAGGTGGGATGGGGGGTAAAAATTGTCTATAATCTTTAATCAAGCATCTCCTAGAACATGCAGTAGTACCTATACTAGGAGTAAAGATAACATTAATAAGTATAATTATGATATGATATCGATGACGATAGTATACAGATAATATAAACATGACAATAAATATTTGAATAATTAAAATGTTCAATTTCGTTGGTTTATAAATAAGATAATTTATGCCGATAACCAAATGGCTGGAAGTATGGTAACCTTAAACTTATCAACAGTTTCAGGAAGTAGATTTATTGGTGATTTGTTCCATGTAACTATAATCCTTGGGTACAAAGCATTCTTGTAGATATCATTGGATACACCAAGTTGATGAAAAGGTGACTGTTCGGTAGTCTAGTAGTTCTTGTAATGGGGCGCACATCATGAGGGAAGCTGATGCCACCATGACCCATGTAGATCTTGTAGAACATGCACGCTTGGTAAAACAGTTGCGGATTTCCAAGCTGTCCCAACCCAATCGATCAATCATAGGTGTGACATGGCTAAAACGGGAATTACAGCCTGTGATCCAAAGTCCTCTCCTCCTCCTCCCTCCCAGTACGTACCTGGCTGAGAACAACAACTGTGCCCACCCCGCCTGCCCCCTTGTATGCAGGCAGTGCCAGGCTCGATGTTCTTCATGGTCTGGGCAACTAACAATACGTTAATTACAATCTCCTTATATAGTTTTGCATATCATTAAATCATCTCCCACTTTTGGGGCAGTTTGAAAAGTACTTATTGCCGGCAATGTTGCACCGTGTGTCTGTACTTATTGCCGGCAATGTTGCACCGTGTGTCTGTACTTATTGCCGGCAATGTTGCACCGTGTGTCTGTACTTATTGCCGGCAATGTTGCACCGTGTGTCTGTACTTATTGCCGGCAATGTTACACCGTGTGTCTGTATTTATTGCCAGCAATGTTGCACCGTGTGTCTGTACTTATTGCCGGCAATGTTGCTCCGTGTGTCTGTACTTATTGCCGGCAATGTTGCACCGTGTGTCTGTACTTATTGCCGGCAATGTTGCACCGTGTGTCTGTACTTATTGCCGGCAATGTTGCACCGTGTGTCTGTACTTATTGCCAGCAATGTTGCACCGTGTGTCTGTACTTATTGCCGGCAATGTTGCACCGTGTGTCTGTATTTATTGCGGCAATGTTGCACCGTGTGTCTGTACTTATTGCCGGCAATGTTGCACCGTGTGTCTGTACTTATTGCCGGCAATGTTGCACCGTGTGCCTGTATTTATTGCCGGCAATGTTGCACCGTGTGTCTGTACTTATTGCCGGCAATGTTGCACCGTGTGTCTGTACTTATTGCCGGCAATGTTGCACCGTGTGTCTGTACTTATTGCCGGCAATGTTGCACCGTGTGTCTGTATTTATTGCCGGCAATGTTGCACCGTGTATCTGTATTTATTGCCGGCAATGTTGTACCGTGTGTCTGTACTTATTGCCGGCAATGTTGCACCGTGTGTCTGTACTTATTGCGGCAATGTTGCACCGTGTGTCTGTACTTATTGCCGGCAATGTTGCACCGTGTGTCTGTACTTATTGCCGGCAATGTTGCACCGTGTGTCTGTACTTATTGCCGGCAATGTTGCACCGTGTATCAATACTTATTGCCGGCAATGTTGCACCGTGTGTCTGTACTTTCCATGCAGTTAATATTTATAGCTTTTCGTTGGTGATGTTTGTATAATTTAGTAATACTTTTACAGACATTCTCAAGCGATTGAAGAATTTCGAAATCCACATTACGAATCCCTTGACGAAGTAGCGCAAAAGTAAGTAGATCTTATACTTTATTGTTGTCATCAATATTTGCGGGGTTTTAATTGACACGTATTTGGTAGAGATAGACGCGTGTCCACTTGGCGAGAAAGCTTAAAGGACCTGGGTCCGAGACCATGATGCCTTGCGCGCCAATGTTTTGATTTTGTGATTACATGTACCTGCTAAAACTATAATGGCGACCCTAAAGACCCTGTGTCCAAGCCCATGATGCCTTGCACCAATGTTTTGATTTAGTGTTTACATGTACCAGCTAAAACTGTAATGGCGACCCTAAAGACCCTGTGTCCAAGCCCATGATGCCTTGCACCAATGTTTTGATTTAGTGTTTACATGTACCAGCTAAAACTATAATGGCGACCCTAAAGACCCTGTGTCCAAGCCCATGATGCCTTGCACCAATGTTTTGATTTAGTGTTTACATGTACCAGCTAAAACTATAATGGCGACCCTAAAGACCCTGTGTCCAAGCCCATGATGCCTTGCACCAATGTTTTGATTTTGTGTTTACATGCACCTGCTAAAACTATAATGGCGATCCTAAAGACCCTGTGTCCAAGCCCATGATGCCTTGCACCAATGTTTTGATTTTGTGTTTTGCATGCACCTGCTAAAACTGTAATGGCGACCCTAAAGACCCTGTGTCCAAGCCCATGATGCCTTGCACCAATGTTTTGATTTAGTGTTTACATGTACCAGTTAAAACTATAATGGTGACCCTAAAGACCCTGTGTCCAAGCCCATGATGCCTTGCACCAATGTTTTGATTTTGTGTTTACATGTACCAGCTAAAACTATAATGGCGACCCTAAAGACCCTGTGTCCAAGCCCATGATGCCTTGCACCAATGTTTTGATTTAGTGTTTACATGTACCAGCTAAAACTATAATGGCGACCCTAAAGACCCTGTGTCCAAGCCCATGATGCCTTGCACCAATGTTTTGATTTAGTGTTTACATGTACCAGCTAAAACTATAATGGTGACCCTAAAGACCCTGTGTCCAAGCCCATGATGCCTTGCACCAATGTTTTGATTTAGTGTTTACATGCACCTGCTAAAACTATAATGGCGATCCTAAAGACCCTGTGTCCAAGCCCATGATGCCTTGCACCAATGTTTTGATTTTGTGTTTACATGCACCTGCTAAAACTGTAATGGCGACCCTAAAGACCCTGTGTCCAAGCCCATGATGCCTTGCACCAATGTTTTGATTTAGTGTTTACATGTACCAGTTAAAACTATAATGATGACCCTAAAGACCCTGTGTCCAAGCCCATGATGCCTTGCACCAATGTTTTGATTTTGTGTTTACATGTACCAGCTAAAACTATAATGGCGACCCTAAAGACCCTGTGTCCAAGCCCATGATGCCTTGCACCAATGTTTTGATTTAGTGTTTACATGTACCAGCTAAAACTATAATGGCGACCCTAAAGACCCTGTGTCCAAGCCCATGATGCCTTGCACCAATGTTTGTATTTAGTGTTTACATGTACCAGCTAAAACTATAATGGTGACCCTAAAGACCCTGTGTCCAAGCCCATGATGCCTTGCACCAATGTTTTGATTTTGTGTTTACATGCACCTGCTAAAACTGTAATGGCGACCCTAAAGACCCTGTGTCCAAGCCCATGATGCCTTGCACCAATGTTTTGATTTAGTGTTTACATGTACCAGTTAAAACTATAATGGTGACCCTAAAGTTGCACCCTGTGTCCAAGCCCATGATGCCTTGCACCAATGTTTTGATTTTGTGTTTACATGTACCAGCTAAAACTATAATGGCGACCCTAAAGACCCTGTGTCCAAGCCCATGATGCCTTGCACCAATGTTTTGATTTAGTGTTTGTACATGTACCAGCTAAAACTATAATGGTGACCCTAAAGACCCTGTGTCCAAGCCCATGATGCCTTGCACCAATGTTTTGATTTAGTGTTTACATGCACCTGCTAAAACTATAATGGCGACCCTAAAGACCCTGTGTCCAAGCCCATGATGCCTTGCACCAATGTTTTGATTTAGTGTTTACATGTACCAGCTAAAACTGTAATGGCGACCCTAAAGACCCTGTGTCCAAGCCCATGATGCCTTGCACCAATGTTTTGATTTAGTGTTTACATGTACCAGTTAAAACTATAATGGTGACCCTAAAGACCCTGTGTCCAAGCCCATGATGCCTTGCACCAATGTTTTGATTTTGTGTTTACATGTACCAGCTAAAACTATAATGGCGACCCTAAAGACCCTGTGTCCAAGCCCATGATGCCTTGCACCAATGTTTTGATTTAGTGTTTACATGTACCAGCTAAAACTGTAATGGCGACCCTAAAGACCCTGTGTCCAAGCCCATGATGCCTTGCACCAATGTTTTGATTTAGTGTTTACATGTACCAGCTAAAACTATAATGGCGACCCTAAAGACCCTGTGTCCAAGCCCATGATGCCTTGCACCAATGTTTTGATTTAGTGTTTACATGTACCAGCTAAAACTATAATGGTGACCCTAAAGACCCCCTGTGTCCAAGCCCATGATGCCTTGCACCAATGTTTTGATTTTGTGTTTACATGCACCTGCTAAAACTATAATGGCGATCCTAAAGACCCTGTGTCCAAGCCCATGATGCCTTGCACCAATGTTTTGATTTAGTGTTTACATGTACCAGCTAAAACTATAATGGCGACCCTAAAGACCCTGTGTCCAAGCCCATGATGCCTTGCACCAATGTTTTGATTTAGTGTTTACATGTACCAGCTAAAACTATAATGGCGACCCTAAAGACCCTGTGTCCAAGCCCATGATGCCTTGCACCAATGTTTTGATTTTGTGTTTACATGCACCTGATAAAACTATAGAATATAGACTTGGTTTGTGGTCAAGAATGCTTCAAACAGATGCCTAATCGTACAGATTTTCTTCCAATCTGAAATCTTTCGCAACTGACGAAAATACTGCGCGCGCAAGGCATCATGGGTAGCAAAAGCATATTATTTCACGTGTGATGTGTTTATTTTATAAACAGAGAGAGAAAGCGATCAGAGTCACTCAATGTTTTGTATGAACAGTTTGAAAACAGCGAAAGGTGAGTTGTCATGTTAGTTTATGGGCGCGTTCACACTGGGGTTCTAGATCGATCTGAGATCGATCTGAGATCGATCTAGAAAAAACAATTGCGTTCACACTTGGATCGATCTGAGATCGATCTCAGATCGATCTGAGATCGATCTGAGTCCACTTTGGTTTGCGTTCACACTGGATACTTGAAAAGTTGTTATTTTTGGGAGAATAGGTAAGACGTTGGACTACGACGCAGAAGTCTCGGGTTCGAATCCCATATCAAAAGTAGTATCAATAATTATTTTTTTTCTTTCTTTCTTCTGTTTCTCTGAGTTACATTTGCTCTATGGTGAAAATTTTCAATGTTAGTAGAATGATTTCGTATTAAACTCGTTTTTATATGGTCATGATTCTGCTTATATGTAAATTAGTTGTGAACATTCATGAGCCGTACGCTCGAGTGATGCACGTGATTATTCGTGATGTTGTACCACAACATTGCGGGATCATTGGAATCATGCCTTTGCTGCTTGTAAACGTGGCGTATATCGCTTTGAAAATGACCAGGCTTAGATGGCGCTGTCTAGTGTAGTCTACATAGCTTTGGTTTGTGCAGGCCGTTTATGACTTCAAAAGAAAAATCGTGTGACATGTCTTGCGAAAAGGTGCTTGCAATTAAGCGCTCGCCCAAAATGTCGCAAGTCCTGCACGTGGGTACTGTTGGATGAACGCTCAAAATAAGGCCATACCGCCCCCTCCCCCAGCTTATAAGCCTTCCCGGTTATAGGTCCATATACTTTCAAACAACAACAATTGCCGTTTATAAGCCCACCCATAAACCATTACGAACTTGTATAAGCCCAGGGCTTATAAGCGGCAGTTTACGCGGTGATATATTTAGAAACTGATGAGTCCCCGCAGGAAATACAAATAATAATTATTTGGATTATTTCAAGTTTGCTCAAAAAGCGCCATTATATCTCGTTTCAGTTGTTGCGCTTTGAACATCCAACCTAACGGCCGTCTACACGGTTCCGGACGAATTTGTAACCGTTCAAAAAGTTGTACGTTTAGGCGTTCCGTTCACACGGAACTGTGCTATACGCGGCTTTTCCATCACCGTACGAGCCGTGATACAATAAATGACCGTCTATTTTCGCATTTCTTTATAAATGTAAATTGTGACTGACAAGCCCTACGGGAAATATTAAATAAAACATATGTATGTAAATGTTACTATAAAATATAGCTGACATTTCTAATTATATAAACATAGCCCACTTCTAGCTCGCTTGCGTTCACACTTGGATCGATCTGAGATCGATCTCAGATCGATCTAGAAAAAAAAATTGCGTTCACACTTGGATCGATCTGAGATCGATCTGAAGATCGATCTGAGGGAGCGTTCACACTGGAGTTGTAGATCGATCTGAGATCGATCTAGAAAAAAAAATTGCGTTCACACTTAGCTCGCATTTGACCTAGATCGATCTCAGATCGATCTCAGATCGATCTAGAATCCCAGTGTGAACGCGCCCATATGAGTCACGGCAAGCACGCAACAGCGTCTTAGGACGCTTGGATCAGACTTGTCACCAATCACTATGTCGATCTGTATTTTTTTTTTTTTCAAGAAAAATAATTGTTTTCAACCCAGTGCCTTTGCATTTGTTGGCTTTCAGTTTGTCTACTCGTTGAATTGATTGGGCTCCCTGTGGTAACCGCAGCCGTGACGTATCTACCACAGGAAACTCAATGCGCGTGCGAATTACAACTAATAGAAGAGAAATATGTCGCACGTAAACGGCAATCTGTGCGCTGGATAATTGTTTAATGAAATGAAATATCACCAAATGATTGACCTCGTAATATATTTGACTGAATTGAATCAGTGACCACGTGTTAAACACGGCATGTAGCACGCAGCCAGCTAGCTGAGCCGCGCGATGACTTATGGATCGGATATTCAATCATCATGATCATCATCGTCATGCGGTCGCAACCGAGCTGGAGTTCACCACGCATCGCCAGACATCCTTGTCCCTCATCAGATTTTGCAGGTCCTCTATTGAAGAAATAGAAAACGAGGCAGCGTGCTCTATCGCGATCGCGAATTATAGAATTGCCGAAGCACGCGGGACTAAATTGGAAGAAGACGAGAGAAGTACTAGGAGAAGCACGAGGCTTAGTCTTAGGCGTAGTCTTCTTTCAATTCCCAAGTGCTTCTATAACTCGATAGAGCACAGCTGCCGAGTTTTTTATTTCTTTTATAAAATACAAGTATGATTTTAAAGCAAGTTTTCAATTTAGTTCGTTGCAAAAAAATGTTTGAATATCTGCGCGCGCGTACTGTGTGCTCTCATAAAGCACGCGGAATACGCATCCTTTGGCCAATCAGAGCGCGCGTTATATCATAGTTATTTTATAATCAATAATACATATTGTTGTATCTTGTCTTTTTCCCCTTTTTTCTCTCGATAGATCTACCACTGACAACATTTTGTATGAAAGGTAAGACCCTGAATAATAAGATACTTGGTTGCGGCGAGGTCTTTAGTGCTGGGAGATGTTTACTCTAGCTTGGATTAATGATTTTTCTACGGGTTTAATGATAACCTGGATTTCTATCGCCTCTGATAACCTGTACCTCCGCACATCCATACTACGGATTATTGGAAGTATCCGTCCCGTCGCCTCTGGGATAACCTGTACCTAGTGGCCGTCAAAATCTACAAAATACTACGTCACTTTTGGGTCTGTATCCGTCCCAACTACCCGCGTTTGTTTCATAAGAAACTTATAGGTAGCTTCAGATTTTAGACTAAAATTGAAGTTTTGAGCAAGTAAAATTTGAGCGCGCGGCACTCGCGACTTGTTGTCGTTCAGAAAAAGATTCAAAAACTTCCCATAGTACTTCAGATTAGACTACGACGAGTTTTGCAAGAAATCTCGTCGTAGTCGAAACGACGACAACGAGATTTTCAAGCTGGCGTGACAATGTCACGGTTTTACGCATGCGCACTAATCGTAACGGCGAAAACTCGTACTCGAAAGTACTCGTAGTCGAATCTGAAGCTCTCTAATGTCTTCTCGCGCGGGACTTACAACGGCATTCTGCAGACCATACGCCTGGTCCAATCAATTAACTACCATTCTTATCATTTTTAAGCTCAACCTTATATGAAGAATGTGAATTGAACCAGCTATACGAAAGGTAAGTAAACAGGTTCTAGACTCAGTGAACATTAGAGCAGATTTCTGTGAAAAACATGCACGGCACGGCACGGCACGGCACGGCACGGCACGGCCGGCCCCATTCCAAAAGGAATGGTTGGGCTGCCTGTGGTGTTTTCCGATTACAATACTGCTTTTTACAGTTCCCGGCGCCATCTTGAAAGGTAGCCGAGCCTTTGCATCGAAGCGAGACCAACGGTGACCTTGTAATGATAGAGACATGTGAATAATTATCCAAGGTGTTAAAAAAGGTCTCTATCATTGCAAGATCACCGTTGGTCTCGCTTCGATGCAAAGGCTCGGCTACCTTTCAAGATGGCGCCGGGGAACTGTAAAAAGCAATATTCAGACTTATTTGTGTTTATTCATGTTCTTTCGCTCAGCTACGGAATTGATCGTTTGGAGGACGCGATGGTGCAATCAGACAATCCCATATATGGCAGTGACATTGTTGTGTATGCGACATGCGCAGTAGGAAATAGCAAAGATGTTGGTACGGAATGTTCTGGAGAGAACGCCAATCTTGAAGTCGCCAAAAATTCACCTGAGGGGGAAGGACAAAGAAGTGAATAGCGGCCAAAGTACAAAGAGAACAATCTATCCATTTAATTTATATCTTAGTTAGTTATTGTGCAATTTACAGTGAAATCTAAACGAACATCTTCTAGTTCAGCGGATAGTGGAATTGGCTCATATTCCCCACTGTAAAATCCTGGTTAAGTGGACACTAGAGCATTTCCCTTGTTATATGTCGACAAAGTTAACTGTCTTTAGTAAGGACCAGTTATAATAGCAGTGAGTGGCAATGCCTAGGTACCAGAGATACGCAGTGTAGGCAGTGTATTAAACCACTAAATGCTGATATGTATATGTTGTTGGTTTAATTTTTTTCATTGGTTTAAATATTTCTTAGGGTTGTTGTAAGGTTAGCTTTACTGAGGGTTTTGTAACGGCCGTTTTAGAATCTAGTCATACTCACGAGAGTATTCTTTGGCTGCATGTTTCAGGCCCCGTCCACACTACTCCGTTTTCGTTTGAAAACTCATCGTTTTTTTATTGTTCTATATCCTCAAGGGAATCGAAAACAATCAGCTCATTACCAGAAACAATAGGAAAACGCAGGTTAGCGTTTTAGTGTGGACGGGGTCTCAGTTTTGGGATGGGTTTCTTGGTGTTGCAGAACACCAGATGACGTTAGACAATGACACAAAGGACGAGAAGAATGAACTTGAACCAAAACAATATCCTGCATACATACAAACAAACCTAACCAAGAATACAATGCAGACTGCAACACCAAGAAACCACCCAGTTTTGCTTTCGAATTTCCCAAAGGAATATTGATTTCAATTTAATGCAAACACGCTCTGCTATGTGTGATTTATAAGCACACCGTAAATGCGAAGAGCTTGAGGCGGTTTTGGCTTGGACGATTTACTGATATAACCTTGCAACGCTAGAAATTACCGGTAGTTGTTGTGAAAATGCACGAAATTGAAAACTGATAGAGAAACCCAAGAAAGCACAATGTGGGCATTTATTAATTGCGGGACGAATTGCATGGACTAACTTGGCAATAATCATACAGAACTTGGACGATGTTCATATCCGTACGACTACACTTCTGCTTGCATGGAGAAACTTATAAAGTAATTTGTCGCTTGGTAATAGTTAGTAATGTAGTTCGTAAGGTTTCGTCAAGCGTAAAGAAACTTGTTTTAGTGTAGTATAGGCTAATCACGTCAAATGAGGCCGTGGTCGGCTCTGACGACGCCATAGATGGTGAAAGCTTAGACATTTCACACAACGCAGCCTCATTTGACATTACCCACAGGCAGCCCAACCATTGCTTTTGAGGCTACTAATTCAATAAAATGATATTTGCGTCTTTTTTTGATGGGTTTCCTGTGATAGAGCGCGCGCGTGCTCAATATATAATACGTAGAAATGTTGGGTTCCCTGTGCTGAGTAATATCCTATATTGGGCTTCCTGTGCACATCCCGCGCGTCCCGCACTACATGAAACTAGGTCACGTGACAAATACGTTTTTGCTCCTAATTTTGTCATTATGATGTGAACATTCAATTTTTCTTCGAATAACTAAACCTTACCGTATTCTCGAAACACCTTATAAGTGTCAGTCGTCTAACTTCAACGTACGCTGAGAAACTAATTTTTGAAATTTTGAGCGTGATGGCCCGATGTGTACCGCATGTATGTGGTGCACTTTTCCGTGAAAATTACTCTGTGTTTCTCTCAGATGATAGTAAGCTTATTTGCTAAATGTGTTGTGCTATTTCAATGACAATAACGAACAACTGTTAATATTTTAGTTCACGGCAGCTTCAAGAGTCCATCGCCATTCATGTCTCCTTCGATGTCAGTGAATTTGAGTTCGTCTATATTTTTGCTTCAGATGGTTTATGCTGCATGTGTTGGCGTTCCCTTGTGTCAGAAGAACTATAAGTAAAGTACAAAATTACGTCAAACACTTTCTAGATGAGACAGTCAAAATGTTTAAACAGATAAAGTACCATCAGTCAGTTGAAAGAGGTTCCCTGTTGAAGTGCATTTCGATCACTGACAACTACACAAGTCAAATCAGTTCTGCATAATTTATGAAAAAAACTGATTCGTTGAGGAGTATAAGCAGCCCTTCTGCCATAGTATAGGCAAGTCCTTTTATTAGAGAACATTTAGAGCAAATACTACGTAAAAACCTTGACAAAAATACTTTTAGTTCAGCTTCAGTTTCAACTAAACTTTCAGGCTCACGTGTCGAGCACAACACATCCAAACTTTCTCCACCATTCAAAATGAAAAAGCCGGACTACTTTAAAACCGTCAAATCTCTTCTAAATTGACTTAAGGTTGACATGAATTGTGAACGTCTAAACTTACCATGAATAGGGAATAGAATCCTAACGTTTACACCGAAAAAATCAGTCTTTCTTGATATGAACTTCTCTTCCATGCCCCGCCATTAGCGACAAAATGACGACTTAACCCTGGGTACCCCCCACGGGCCTGTAGCGTTCGACGACTTCGGCTATTCGGCTCACGGAAAAGTGCACCACATACATGCGGCGCACATCAGGCCATCACGTGACTGGAGTTTCATACCTTGTGTGTCACCTTGTGTAAATATAGCTGCGGGCGCGTCCCGCAGGAGGTACACAGGGATCCCAACATTATATGTGGGAACCCAACATATAAATGCGCGCGCGTGCGCTCTACCACAGGAAATATCAAAAAAAAGACGCAAATATCGTAGCCTCAAAAGGAATGGTTGGGCTGCCTGTGATCAAACGCGCGATTACAAATTGCACGACCGCGTAGCGGGAGTGCGATTTGTAATTGCAAGTTTGATTTCAGACCAAAATTGCACGACACGAAGTTCAATTACCACTTAATTATATCCATTTGAAATTTACACTCATTTCGATACCGGAAAACATAAACAACGATTTTAATATTTACAGCAAAATGTCACGTGACGAGTAGTGCGCATTGAACGATTGAGCACATGCAAAGTCAGTTGAACGTACAATATACTCGACACTTGGTACAAAAGTCCTTCTTTATTCTCTTTCTCGTCGTTAGAATCACAGACAAAAGCCCAACATCGCTTTTTTATACTTTTGAGTAGTAATTGAACGTACAGCTGGTGTAGTTTTGGGATCACTTGCCCTGCTGTCGTATGACCTTCGTGTTGAGGATTTGCCGAGCCGTGAAATTCACTGGACATTTTACAGTAAATACTACGCTTACAGGATAATTATTCTACTTCAAACGATGCCAATGGCACTCTGAATAATTCTTAGAGATTGTGGCCCATTGTCTTCGCCGTCCTTGCATTTGACTTCTGCATAGAACTGATCGAGTGAGAGTCTTGTCGAAGTCAAAAATAACAGGCGCCATTTTGTTGTCAATGTTGATTTCAATTTCAAGATTGTTGGAGTCTTGCACCAATTTTCAAACACAGAAAGCCATTGCTTTGTGGAACGGTTTTAGTCTTATTGTTAATGGCAGACTTTAATTCATCAATATCTTGCTTGTGTAGAATTACTAAAACTCGAACTGTTTGTCCAATCGCAAATTCAGGAATGGACTCGCTACGACTAGCGGGAGTTACCGGAGCTTGTTCGCTTGTTTTGGTCCTGTTTTGGTGGTTTATTCTGCATTTTCTGAATGCAAATGGATGTCAAATGACGGATATAAATTCACATTCAGTGCCTCTTCAGCTTGAAAGAGGGAATAGTCAACAATAAAAAAACTGTAAGTTGAAAAAGTCACCATTTGTTTTGTAAAATATGAAAGATTTGTTGTGGTAAAATCCAGTCTTTCCTGTTCATTTTTTTTCCTTTTTTTTTTTTTTTTTCTGTGTTCTGATTGCTTGTTTTATGCTGTTCCTGCAATTTCATTGGATGTTCAAATTGGTGCGATTTAGAGCTCAACAAGACGCTCAATGAGCGTTCACTCGGGCATTATGAAAAGGAAAATGTCAGTTGCCCGCGGAAGAACCTGAAAATGAATGCCAGTTGGTTGAAGAAAAAGCATATTTATATCTATTTTTTGGTGTGCATAGATAACAAGAACAGTCAGTTGCGTGAGGAGGGAGCTGACAGTGATTGACAGTTTTTCGGAAAGTAGACGTCAAGCTTTTGAAAGAAATTCTGCTTGGCTTCGATCACGATGAGCATGGCGGTGTATTTTACTACTAAGCGTGGACGTACTATCACAAGCAACAAACATGCATAGCGAGATCTTACATTGTTTATTGTATTCAATTCATGATTATTGACATTCAGCTTAACTTGTACACTGGCTTCAGATATATTTACAAAGGTATCTATAGCACTTAGTCTATTTTCAGTCAAATTGCTTGTTCACCTCGATCGTTGGCCATGACGGTATGAAGGTGATAACGACGGTATATGCACTCCGTTAAAACTCTCTCTTTGATATAGAAAAATACTATTTTTAACAGCATTAACACAATAAAAAATATAAACAGAATGTAAACAAGGATTGACTTCATTTTCGCCTCAGATTTGTGTTCTTCTTGATGCCATTTCATTGTTTTCTCACCTTTGGATTTAATTGTCCATGTTGGAATCACACATCTGAATCAGACATCTGGCTTCAAGTTGTGGTATACATGCTTGTCTAGGCAGTACTCAGTTGAGTTCACATTTAAGTCAACATTAGAGTTCATTTGTATTATAGTTCTTGATTCATTTGATTTGCTTTTGAGCTTGAGTTCATTTGATTACCTTTGGACTTTGAGTTCAATTGATTTCCTTTATGAGTTCATGTAAAGGCCCTGTCGAAAACGCTCAACATCTTTTGGTGTGGGCCCACACGAATCGGCGTATGCGTTTGTATGTCTTATATTTTAGAGGAACGGATGGATGGCTTGCCTTGAATACAACATAATTTCACTTCTGCACAGGTCAGCTGCTTCTTTCACTTCTAGTCGTCGAATACGATGACTTAGCAATATCTCAGTATCTGCCCTGAGCGAACAATAACGAATTTGACACGAATTGTTTCTCGTCAATCGCTCTCATTGTCAATTAAATACCCGAATGAGCGTCTTCTTCTTCACAGATCCCTAATCTAATGACTAGATTGTATTTTTGCCGTTCACTGACTTGTTTTCAGCGTGGAAATTCTGCTTTAAATAGCGCTGTGCCGCGGTTCTAAAATTAATGCGCTTTTGTATTGTGCAAGTATATAAATAGGCTATTAAAACAACTTTGGCATGACCCCAATTTCGGACATTGAGCTTGTTTAGCTTTGCTTTAATTGATGAAGTTTTGAAGTATGATTTCTACGATTTCTTTTCCTTCTGAATTTTTCAAACGTCGAATCGAATAAACATCCATCATTATATATCTGAGAAATGTGTTTCGTTTTATTGCCGGATACTTTTTAAACGGGTTTTCACGGCGCGTGACGACAGTCATGCAGCAAGCAAAATATTAGCTATCTAAACAAAATCTACTGAAAAATCAAACCCTTGCTCTCTAGCTTCAGAGACATAATACGAAGCTGCTGTAACGGTAAAAACGACATGTCTTTCCTAAGATTCATTTTACTTTCCTTTTTTTTTTTTCTTGTCTTCTGATTCTGAAACTCCGGATTTAAATACGTCGCTGTTTCGACTGCAATTTACATTGGCATTTTCAAATTCGGTGCGATTTTCGAGGGCCCAAAAAGGTGCGATTTATTAAAAAGGTGCGATTTGGGAATAAATCGCACCATTTTTAACCAATCAGATTACAGGAAATGCTAGTGATTTCAAAATGGATGTAATTAATAATTGCACCATTTTTAGCCAATATCAGATTGCAGGATTTACTAGTGATTTCAAAATGAATATGATTAGTAATGGTAATAGAACTGAGTGGAGTGCAATTTGGTCTGAAATCATACGAGTGATTACAAAATTGCACGACCGCGTAGCGGGAGTGCAATTTGTTATCACGAGTATGATTTCAGACCAAAATTGCACGACACGAAGTTCAATTACCTATTAATCATATTCATTTTGAAATCTTTTCAAAGACACTCATTATATTTAGGTGGTAAGTTGCAATAATAAGAATAATTTTGATGCCTAAAATACAACTCTTTCATTCTAAATAACAAATTACTTTTTATGAAGAATCGTTTGAATTTAATAAAATTAGAGTTTCTGTGCGAAAATAAAAAATAAAAAATAAATTGGTGCAATTAATGATCCAAAATAGTGCAATTACCATTATTAAGTTCATGACATGAAACAGCATGTTGAAATTAGCATCTGTGCAAAGTGTGATGTGATTTGAGCGAATTCTGTCGGAATCATAAACTTTTGAAATTGTGTTGTCCAGCCAAAATTTTCCAGTGAATGTATGGTTTGGATGGACAACGTCAAAAATTTACAGAGTTTGTATGGGAAAATATACATCTTTGATGCCCTCTATATAGCATCGTCAATATTAAGCCAAAGTTCACCAAACTTTCCAGACTAACTAAGTTTGATCTACTCTCTCAGAAAATGATGCCCACTTTTGCTAGTTTCTTATTGGATTAGTTTTTCGGACTTGGTCCCAGTCCCCTGCTCGTTTTGGTAATGGCTATTTAGCTTTGTTTCATATGTGGCGTGCACTCTAGTGGACTATAGTTACTTTATGAGATATAGAGTGCGCAAATGCTGGGCGCTGGTTGGTCGAGTGAGTATGACTATATTATAAATGGTGGATATTGATTTCCTTTGTTTTATTTGTGTGTGGTTTGTTTACATCTGTTTTTCGGTTGCTAAGGTAAATCCACAGCAACGCGTTGCCGTTCCCTAGCTTCATCAGTATACATCTGTTTTGGGGTTGCCGATCGAGGCATCACCATAGCAACGTGGTGTCGCCCTCTTCATTCAGTTACATCTGTTTTGGGGTTGTCGATCGAGGCATCACCATAGCAACGTGGTGTCGCCCTCTTCATTCAGTTACATCTGTTTTGGGGTTGTCGATCGAGGCATCACCATAGCAACGTGGTGTCGCCCTCTTCATTCAGTTACATCTGTTTTGCATTAAGGTGACACCATAGCAACGTGGTGTCACCATAGCAACGTGGTGTCGCCTCTTCATTCAGTTACATCTGTTTTGCCATTAAGGTGACACCATAGCAACGTGGTGTCGCCCTCTTCATTCAGTTACATCTGTTTTGCTTTAAGGTGACACCATAGCAACGTGGTGTCGCCCTCTTCATTCAGTTACATCTGTTTTGCATTAAGGTGACACCATAGCAACGTGGTGTCGCCCTCTTCATTCAGTTACATCTGTTTTGCTTTAAGGTGACACCATAGCAACGTGGTGTCGCCCTCTTCATTCAGTTACATCTGTTTTGCTTTAAGGTGACACCATAGCAACGTGGTGTCGCCCTCTTCATTCAGTTACATCTGTTTTGCATTAAGGTGACACCATAGCAACGTGGTGTCGCCCTCTTCATTCAGTTACATCTGTTTTGCTTTAAGGTGACACCATAGCAACGTGGTGTCGCCCTCTTCATTCAGTTACATCTGTTTTGCTTTAAGGTGCCACCATAGCAACGTGGTGTCGCCCTCTTCATTCTCATTCAAGTCCAACACGGGGAATGTTTCAAATTTAGGGGGGAGGGGTTTTTGTTTCTGGGCCCCCCTCTTGAATGCAAAAAAAATCTGAAAATCCCCCTTTTGAAATTGGTAAAAATTTCAAGACCCCCCTTCTGTGCCCATTCATTTGAAAAACACTGAGATCAGGTTCTATCTGTTATAGGCATGTGTTTTAATCTTACACCATTGTCGCACAGGTACTTTTTCTATCTACCAGTTCAAGCAAGAGGGTTTTTCCACCACAAGGACATGTACGCCCAATTGTACTCAAATTTAGCAGTCGCTTGTGGAGCATTTTCCAACCTGCGGATTTTCTTGGCACTAGTCCCCCTTCAACCGATAGCACGATATATCGCGTGAGATAATCGCTGATAATCTCATGGACGTCAGATGATTGACGTTATAACCATGGTTATGTGTATTTGTTTTGTTGTTACCAAGGAAATTATGTTTAAGGTGACTCCAACATAATTGCGAGTGTATTTTGTAATATTTTTAACTCGCTCGTATCGCGTCAAAAACACTCGGATATTTCTGCATTAAACACATGTAATAACTCAAACATATAGGCTTTTAAGGGTGTTTTCAAAATTTTATTTTTCAATCGCGTTTGCCGTTACTGGCCGATTTTCTAACAGTGGTTTTTCATAATATTGTCCTCCTGTTCGCTCAAAAATCGTACGATTTCTACGAAACTTCAGATTCTTGTTAAATAGATTGTCATAATTTTGTCTGCCGGGTTTTAAAAAAATCTCTCGACTGCAAGTTGCGCGGCATTATTTTTATGGTCAGTTTTTAGGCCGCGCAACTTGCAGTCGAGAGATTTTTTTTAAAACCCGGCAGACAAAATTATGACAATCTATTTAACAAGAATCTGAAGTTTCGTAGAAATCGTACGATTTTTGAGCGAACAGGAGGACAATATTATGAAAAACCACTGTTAGAAAATCGGCCCGTAGCGGCAAACGCGATTGAAAAATAAAATTTTGAATACACCCTTACAAGCCTACATGTTTGAGTTATTACATGTGTTAAATGCAGAAATATCCGAGTGTTTTTGACGCGATACGAGCGAGTTTAAAAAATCACAGAATGCACTCGCAATTATGTTGGAGTCACCTTAATCTCCAACCGATAGCACGATATATCCCGTGATATAATCGCTGATAATCTCATGGACGTCATAGCCATGGTTATGTGTATTTGTTTTCGGTTGTTACCAAGGAAATTCTGTTTAATCTCCAACTGATAGCACGATATATCGCGTGAGATAATCGCTGATAATCTCATGGACGTCATAGCCATGGTTATGTGTATTTGTTTTGTTGTTACCAAGGAAATTCTGTTTAAATTCCAACCGATAGCACGATATATCCCGTGATATAATCGCTGATAATCTCAGTGACGCCCATTGATAAGTAATTCTGGTGACGTAAGTAATTATGACATGATACCATATTAGGCATGGTTAATTGTATTACCAAGGAAATTCTATAGCAACAACATTTTTTGTTTACATCTATTTCATGGTAACCATGATAGCACGATATATCCCGTGATATAATCGCTGATAATCTCAGTGACGCCCATTGATAAGTAATTCTGGTGACGTAAGTAATTATGACATGATACCATATTAGGCATGGTTAATTGTATTACCAAGGAAATTCTATAGCAACAACATTTTTTGTTTACATCTATTTCATGGTAACCATGGTAAAGCCATAGCAACGATTCGATAAATAAAACTGACAATCATGCTATAAAAGATCGTCAGTCGTAGATGTAATAACAGCAGAACTGCATGGGCATACTTGTCAGTTGAACACCATGAATGCACGCGAAAAAGAAGCACTCAGGAAAGCGGTGAGCAGTAGAAATGAGATACCGTTTGCACTACCAAGCTTGAATCGCCAAACATGGACAGGTATGGTAGAATAAGCTGAACTAAGAAAATATATTATTCATAGTTATTATTACTTACAAAGATCAGAATGATATGACACCGTTATAGTTAAGTGACCAAGAACTCGTCGATCATCATCGTGATGTAGAACAAATCGGCTTTGAAATTCCTTTCCATTAATATCCCTAATTAGTTATAATATATCAATCATAACCTCGAAGACCAGAACCTAGAAATCAAAGAATCGTAAATTGCTTTAACTGAAGTTCTTGAATGATTGTTTGAACGATCGACACCCAAACTCATTTGATATTCTCGTGCTACACCCTGACATAATATTATTCTTAATGGTTGGTTATTTATAGGAAAAAGAAAGAATGCTTCTTCCAATTTGCAACTTCCCTCATGGTCGCGTAATGGCTTTGTCAGTGGCACGCGTACTCGAGGTTTGTTATCAACACGACATGAAGGTCAGAGGAGTGGAATGACAAGTCATTTGCCCAGGTACTCGTACCAGGTCGACGAGGCTGAGATCGACGAGCGTCCACCGTTTCGTTTTCACAATCTCAACTTTCAAAAATCCCGTTTTCCTGTATGTCTCCGTAATCAGCCAAAACCAGTCATTACACCCCAAAGGACGCCTCGTCTTCTTGAAAGCATCAAAGCTTCAAGAATGCCCCAAAAAGAGAGTGCAACTTCGGCCGCTGATAGTGCTGATCATGAACAAACGGGATGTGTTCTTACTGGTTGTAACGTCGTAAATCCAGGCCAAACAACGGCGTCGAAGACAGAGAATCGGTCAAAATATGAAAGCATTAAACATTTGGTAACTAGTCTAAGATCATTCATTAACAAGAATATGATATGTTCACCACGCCAGACACGGTTGATATCCAGACAGATACAGAGTATTTGTGAAGAATTCCTTGAACTTGAAGAAGACTGTGAACCAACTCCACCTCAAAGAACCACCACTGTGTCAAATCGGTGCACAAATAAACCATCCGTTTTCACATGGAAAGAATTCCTTGACCTTGCAGAAGACTGTGAACCAACTCCACCTCAAAGAACCACCACTCTGTCAAATCGGTGCACAAATAAACCATCCGTTTTCACATGGAAAGAATTCCTTGACCTTGCAGAAGACTGTGAACCAACTCCACCTCAAAGAACCACTACTGCGTCAAATCGGTGCACAAATAAACCATCAGTTTACTCATGGAAAGAATTCCTTGACCTTGGAGAAGACTGTGAACCAACTCCACCTCAAAGAACCACTACTGCGTCAAATCGGTGCACAAATAAACCATCTGTTTACTCATGGAAAGAATTCCTTGACCTTGCAGAAGACTGTGAACCAACTCCACCTCAAAAGTCAAGAGTCAGAAATTCATTCCAAAACGGCGCAATGGATTCAATCGTCATGGTCCCATAACCAGTATGAATGGATTGATGAGAGAATTGCTTCCACTTGAGGAAGACGACGAAGATTAAACAACAACAATAAGCAAAATCAGCAACAACAACAACAACAACGGTAAAAAAATATCAGCAGTCAGTACATGTATACAATGTACTTACATATAACAGTTGGCTACGGTGGGCACGACAACAATATAATTGATATCAATCAGCTGTCCTAGAATTTCATTATTTACCCTTCACCAAATCACTGTAATAATATATAATATAATATAACTATAAATCTTTTTAAGATTTTAACTCTTTATAAACCGAGCGCGAGGTCTATACAGACAAATATCTGAGATCGAGTGTTGATTCAACCATGATTGTTGAGAACAATTGTGTTTGAAGCGAGATCAGTTTCAGTATCTTAAAGAACACCACGCGTTGAAGAATGTCTTACGTAGTAGTATAACTTTATTTATAAATATAAATAGCCGGCAGTCCTTGTGGCTACTGTAAATAAATAAATAAAGGTAGTCTATAACTACATGTAGGTACTGCGGTTTTGAATGCAGAAGCAATATGTAGTTGGATTGATTCCTCTGTTGAACTAGTATGCTTGAACTATCTGACAGAACTTGTTCTTTGGTTCTATTTAATGCTAATTTAAATCAGAAATGTATTTCTGAATACAAAGTTTAATTGAATACAATTGTGTACAAATAATTGAACAACAACAGTTTTTAATAACAATCGATATGAACAGCTGATCATTAGTAATATAAGTTTGCACCAGAAACCAGACACATCTCTCGTGTACATGTATAAATATTGTTTCAGGTTTCACAGGCGCCTCACCACCCCGCTCTGTTTTTGCCAGTTGGGCTTCCTGTGTCTTATTTCATCGATATATATGGCCGATGGAAATTCACTTCTTGAATCCTGTTCTTTTGATATCTTGAATTTCTAAAATTGCTTTCAAATAAAGATTAGTATCTACTTGAGTCCTGTATGTGATATATTTAGCGATTAGAACGGCTTTTGAGACTGTTTTAGCTGGAACCAGTAACGCGAGAGCCCGGAATCTCTGAATCGAATTTTGTGTCTCGTATAAAGACATTATTTGTTCCTCGAAGAGAATTACTTGACACATTCAAAACGGTTATTGATCTGGCAGTTCACATGGAGCCATTGTACAAACTAGTCGATCGTCGTGGACTGATGGAGCTACAAACACAAACAACCGATATTATCATTCGACTCATTTCTATCCGCAGTTCTGATTGGCTGAAAGACCTGCAAATAACTGCGTACAAATAACGGTCTGAGCATGCGCAGTGAAGATTAAGCAATGTTCGCACAGGCAGCCCAACCATTGCTTTTGAGGCTACTAAATAATTCAAAAAAATTTTTTTTTTGATGGGCTTCCTGTGGTAGAGCGCGCGCGTATTTATATATTGGGTTCCCTGTGCTGAGTAATGTCCTATGTTGGGCTTCCTGTGTGCCTCCTGCGGGATGCGCCCGCAGCAAATGTGTATATTGAAACAAGGTATGAAACTAGGTCACGTGACAAATACGTTTTTGACCCTAATTTTGTCAATGTGATGTGAAAATTCAATTTTTCTTCGAATAACTAAACTTTACCGTATTCTCGAAACACTTTGTAAGTGTCAGTCGTCTAACTTAAACGTACGCTGAGAAACTAATTTTTGAAATTTTGAGCGTCATGGACCGATGTGCGGCGCAAGTAGATGGTGCACTTTTCCGTGAAGTAGTCGGATTTTACCTTCGAGAAGGCATCGACAAGCGCTCGGCAAATCTGAACGATGCTCTTTTTGGCAAGGTTTTAACATGATATGTTCACTAAACATGAGTCAAAACATCTACAATATACTTTATCTGTTTTCTGTTTTGACTTCTGTAAAGTATTTGTTTTGTATTTTGATTTTTATCGATTAAAATCTTCAAAATTGACGCATTGTGTTTTATAAATGCTGAATAGTCTCAATATTTAGTACTGCACAACACATTTGCTATCAGTACTTGTACACAAAATGACAAACAAACGTATTTATTTCAACAATAAGTTTACTAGCTTTTTACACACTGTTTTGCCGTTACTTTCTGTGCAATTTATTTACTATATTGATCAGTAATAGCATGGAAATAAGCTTAATAACAATGGATAAATATTATACACAAAGGCGACAAGTTGTGAATCACTGATTGAATAGCAAACATCGAAGTTGGAAGCGATACTGAAGCTTACTTACGTTCCCGGTTACGAAAAATACGCCGTTAAAATTACTCTGTTTCTCTCAGATGATAGTATATTTGCTAAATGTGTCGTGCTATTTCAATGACAATAACGAACAACTGTTAATATTTTAGTTCACGGCAGCTTCACGAGTCCATCGCCATTCATGTCTCCTTCGTCTTCGATGTTGAGTTTGTCTATATTTTGCTCACACTGAGATGGTTTATGCTGTTGGCGTTCCCTTGTGTCAGAAGAACTATAAGTAAAGTACAAAATTATGTCAAACACTTTCTAGATGAGAGAGTTAGTAATGTTTAAACAGATAAAGTAAAATCAGTCAGTTGAGAGAGGTTCCTTGTTGAAGTGTATTTCGATCACTGACACTGCTACAGTCTACACACTTGTCAAATACTGAAATAGCTCACTGCTCAGTCATAATTTATAGAAAAAAAACTGATTTGTTGAGGAGTATTAAGCAGCCCTTCTGCCCTAGTATAGACAAGTCCTTTCATTAGAGAACATTTAGAGCAATTACTACGTAAAAACCATGACAAAAAGTACTTTTAGTTCAGTTTATTTTCAACTGCAAAACTTTCTCACGTGTCGAGTACAACACATCCAAAGTTTCTCAACCATTCAAAATGAAAAAGGACTACTTTAAAACCGTCGAATTTCTTCTAGATTTACTTAAAGTTGACATGAATTGTGAACTTCTAAACTTACCATGAATAGGGAAAAGAATCCCAACGTTTACACCGAAAAAATCAGTCTTTCTTGATATGAACTTCTCTTCCACTCCCCGCCATAATAACGACTTCACCCTGGGTACCCCCCAAGGGCCTGTAGCGTACGACGACTTCGGCTATTCGGCTCACGGAAAAGTGCACCATCTACTCGCGGCGCACATCAGGCCATCACGTGACTGGAGTTTCATACCTTGTATAAATATACACATTTGCTGCGGGCGCATCCCGCAGGAGGCACACAGGAAGCCCAACATAGGACATTACTCAGCACAGGGAACCCAATATATAAATGCGCGCGCGCTCTACCACAGGAAGCCCATCAAAAAAAAAATTTTTTTGGAATTATTTAGTAGCCTCAAAAGCAATGGTTGGGCTGCCTGTGTGTTCGCTGCAAATAACGGTCTGAGCATGCGCACTTAATCGATCATTCACAGTGTAAACATGGCAGCTCGTTGTACAATATTTTTTCTTGATGTTTATATTCAATAAATTCCTTATTGATAGAAATGAGTCGAATGATAAAACAATTATTGAACTCGGTTATCGCAAAATATCGTGATTTTGTCAGTGTCTCGCAGATTAATTATTTACCTCTGCCTTCGGCATCGGCAAATAATTAATCTGCTCGCCACTGACAAATCACGATATTTTGCTCAACCTCGTCCAATAATTGCTTATAATTCGGCTGGAAAATAATCTCAACAAATCGTCACTGAAAAACTTGAAATTAAAACATATTTATGAACAAACACTTGACACTTTGCACGAGATATGTGACTTGTTTATGGTGCAAAATAGAATAGTAACTTATATTAGAGTGTGTAAACTTACGTTTCTAAACAACGGCGAAAATCACATGGAAACTTCATTGGAACACGACGTATTTTCAACGTTTCCGAATCGATAAAATGTCAACAACCACTGAGACGAGAAAACCGTTTTCGAATCGGATAAAATGTCGACAACAGGCCGAGAAAAACGTTTCCGAATCGATAAAATGTCGACAACCAGACGAGAAAAACGTTTCCGAATCGATAAAATGTCAACAACCACTGAGACGAGAAAACCGTTTTCGAATCGATAAAATGTCGACAACCAGACGAGAAAAACGTTTTCAAATCGACAAAATGTCGACAACCAGACGAGAAAAACGTTTCCGAATCGATAAAATGTCAACAACCAGACGAGAAAAACGTTTCCGAATCGATAAAATGTCAACAACCACTGAGACGAGAAAACCGTTTTCGAATCGGATAAAATGTCGACAACCAGACGAGAAAAACGTTTCCGAATCGATAAAATGTCGACAACCAGACGAGGAAAACGTTTTCGAATCGATAAAATGTCGACAACCAGACGAGAAAAACGTTTCCGAATCGATAAAATGTCAACAACCACTGAGACGAGAAAACCGTTTTCGAATCGGATAAAATGTCGACAATCAGACGTGAAAAACGTTTCCGAATCGATAAAATGTCGACAACCAGACGAGAAAAACGTTTCCGAATCGATAAAATGTCAACAACCACTGAGACGAGAAAACCGTTTTCGAATCGATAAAATGTCGACAACCAGACGAGAAAAACGTTTTCGAATCGATAAAATGTCGACAACCAGACGAGAAAAACGTTTCCGAATCGATAAAATGTCAACAACCACTGAGACGAGAAAACCGTTTTCGAATCGGATAAAATGTCGACAACCAGACGAGAAAAACGTTTCCGAATCGATAAAATGTCGACAACCAGACGAGGAAAACGTTTTCGAATCGATAAAATGTCGACAACCAGACGAGAAAAACGTTTCCGAATCGATAAAATGTCGACAACCAGACGAGGAAAACGTTTCCGAATCGAAAAATGTCGACAACCAGACGAGGAAAACGTTTTCAAACTTCGACAAAATGTCGACAACCAGACGGAGAAAAACGTTTTCGAATCGATAAAATGTCGACAACCAGACGAGAAAAACGTTTACGAATCGATAAAACCGGTCCACAACCAGACGAGAAAAACGTTTACGAATCGATAAAATGTCGACAACCAGACGAGAAAAATGTTTCCCGGAATCGATAAAACCGGTCCACAACCAGACGAGAAAAACGTTTTCGAATCGATAAAATGTTGACAACAAGACGAGTAAAACATCGGGTACATCGTGGCTGATTTTCGATCACCTGACTAGTTCCGAACTCTATCCGAATATTCTATTGTTACATTACATTACGGACTTACATACTCGATGGCATAGTGGCTACTGTTGCTATGCAACAGTAGCCACAGAAACGGTAGACTCATCAGCGTTTTACAATTAATAATAAATATATATGGATATATGGATTGATTGATTGAGTTATTAATATTACTATGTACGTGTATATCTAATGTATTATTTGGCTAATAACTATATTATTTAGAGGTTAACGTATATGTGTTAGGGACACAATTTGGACACAATTTTAGTAATTTCTTTTAGTAATTTCTTTATCAATCTTTAAAATAACATTTCGTTCACCAACGAACCAAGTTAATGAATGTACATATATTAAGATGTTAGATCTCACAAGTTCCTACTATTGATAACTGTTTACCTAGTTTAACACCTTAGACAACCTGAAGCCACGTACACGTAGTTGCGCAAGTAGCCACGTAAGATACTACGAACTAGGGTACACCTGCCGTAGGCGTGTCAGAGGTGTGTCTAAATACTCTTACCTTGAATAACCACGAGTTTCTTTCAATCGATCTTTGTCGATCTAGTATTCGCTTGACGTAAGAATATTTCTGCACCAATAGATGCAGAACTATTTTTACTGTCGACTGATATTAGTTTTATATACATTGATGATCTAAACGATAGACCTTTTCTTTTGAATGAACTACTCCTTTTAGCTTATTTGTTTTTGCTTCATTACTAGAGTTAGTTGCAACGTCAACTTCTAGGTAACCAATGATGTGAACCTCTAGAATATAGTTTTGACAGTAGTAACAGTAAATGTTAATCAATCATTCTACCCAATTTATCATTATTTAAGTCACTGTTTGTAGCATTAAGATCAGAAGAGAGAAGCAGAGCAGAAGTACTAACAGTAATAAAGATCCGGTACAAGCAACTACTGAGAGTTTCCCCTTCTAATATATACACCTGTTTTCAAAAACGTTGCCCTTTTACAAAATACAAAATAGCAAAATAGGAATTAATTAGAGAAACAAAAGAAATGCGCTCAAGCTGAACTCTGGGTCATTGTTTCTCTAATTAATTCCTTTTTACTATTTTGTATTTTGTAAAAGGACAACGTTTTTGAAAACAGGTGTATATGAAATATCATATATAATAGAAATATCATACCCAGAATCACTAGGCAGAGTGACCAGCTTAGGCCGCCTCCAGTAAAACATGAAGGTACTAAAAAGGCATTTTATTATCATGGATGTATAGTTTTTTTAAATAGGAACCTGTAAATATTTACTCATTCATTATATAGTTATAATTATATACGCTTGGGCGATTTTATTTAACCCGTGGATACATTTTGGTTCAGTCTTTGTTTCGTGACTGTTCTCACTAGCCACTAGCTTACACTTTTCCACGGGTTGAATAAAGTCGCTCTACCCTTATAGTATTTATCATAGCATGATATTTTTGTTATTTTCTATTTTATTCTTATCTCTTCATAGTATTTATTTAGTTTTAGTATTTATATTATTAGTGTATTTTATTTTAGGGCCTCTATTGATAACAGTTTTTTACAGCTTTGTAAATACTGATAGAGCTACCTTGTGTAAATAAAGGCATCTATCTATCTATGCACTCGAGCGAGTGGGTTATCGGGATTTACCTGCACGAGTTCACTAACAATGAACGAGAAGTTAAATACTGCACGAGGCGCGTAGCCGAGTGCAGTATGAGAAAATTTCGAGTTCATTGTTAGTGAACGAGCGAAGGTAGCATCCCGATAACTCACAAGCAAAGAGGGCGTTGACATTTTTATTATTCAATTTGAATACATTTCGGAGGCAACTAGCTAATACTAACAAGACGCCCAATGAGCGTACACTCGGGCTTATGACAAGGACAATTTCAGTTGCGTGAGGAGGGACCTGACAATGACTGACAGTTGCGTGACGAGGGAGACTATGTATATATGTGTCGGTTCCCCTCTCCCCTCTCCCCTCTCCCCTCTCCCCTCTCAGTTCATTCAGTTGTTATATACGGCTGGAGCAAACTACTGCCGTGTTTACACTTGAGCGCTCTACCAAGGTACAAATCAGAAAACTATTGTTTGTTGAGCGGTGTTGCTTTTGATGAGTTCGTGTAAAGGCCCTTTCGAAAACGCTCAACATCTTTTAGAGTGGGCCCACACGAATCGGCGTATGCGTTTGTATGTGAGAGCGTATTGAAAAGGAACTGATGGATGACTTGCCTTGGATACAGCATAATTTATCTTCTGCACAGGTCAACTGCTTCTTTCACTTCTAGTCGTCGAAGACCATGACTTAGCACTATCTCAGTATCTGCCCTGAGCGAAGAATACTTCGGATTTAGTTCGATATACGCTCGGAAACTATTTGATCCGTTTATTGAGCGAATCATACTTTCGGATTTAGTTCGATAGGCGTTCGGAAAATATTCGACCCGTTTGTGGCGCCATGAATATGCAACCTCAAGTGACCTCAAGTACGTTTAAAGATGTACCATATACGTACCTCGAACAGTCGGAGATCTTTATCGATGCTCATCGACACAAATAATCTCTCTCGTCACGCAACAGTCATTGTCATAATACCCAACTATTCAGCTTCTTCTTCTGTAATAGATCCCTAAAATCTAAGGACGTTTTGATTTCGATTATATTTTTTGCCGTTCACTGACCTGTTTTGAGCGTGGAAATTCTGTTTTAAATAGCGCTACGCGGCAGTTCTAAAATTAGGTCGCGTAATAGATGTATGACTCACACAAGGATCATACAACTGTCATCGTACTGAAAAGAACACGGATTTTCGAACATTGACCTTGCTCGCCTTTGCTTTGATGTAGTTTTGAAGTACGATTCAGTTTACGATTCCTTTTCCTTCTGAATTTTTCAAACGTGGAATAAAATAAACATCCATCATGAGTTATTGAAAATAACTCGACTGGCTTAACTGTTTGCAAGGCTTCAGTCAATCATGCTTCTTCAATACAATATCATTTCTCTGACGTCATGACAATCAGTGACAGTTGAGTGACGAGGGAGACTATGTGTCGGGTGAGTACGTACATGATACGTCTTGAGGTTGCATAGGTCAGATGGTTCTGATAACGCCCTCACGTTTGTTTTTGTTAAATATATTTTAAGCGAGCTTCTAGTCCTTCTACCACTTCTAGTCATTGAACGATGAACTAGAATCCTGACCTTTAATAGATTGAAGATCTACAGCTGCTTTCAAAACTAAATCTACTTGAGTCCTGTGTGTCGTGTCGTTTGTTTTCCCTTATCTGCCGAGTAATCTTGAAACTCGATACGATCAAATACGTCACATACTTTCTTCATTCTTTGACCAAACAAAACTTAAAAAAACAAGAAAGTCCATTTTATAACTCGGGCTTCCTTCGGAAGGGCCCGAGTAATAATGAGAAACAAATTAAAGGAACCTGCTTTCCAAGAGTACAGTGTGTAATGAAATAGTTACAGCCAGCGCGAAAACTGCGTAGGGTTTGTGCTTGCCGCAACTCGATTGTGAGGCGTCAAAGGGCCGCTGCTAAAGCTATCTTTACCAATTAGTTATTGCGAAACAATGGGATAACAAGTTTGTTCAGTTTCTCTCAACAACTGGTGCATGGGTATAATGCTGCTACGGTCTATCAATTTTGAGCGAAGATAATTCGGAAGGGATCAAGAAGAGGGTCCAGCAGGGAATTCAAATTATGGGATCCAGAAGGGGGTCCAGAAGGGGATTCACATTACAGGGTCCAGGAAGTGTCCAGAAGGGGTTTCAGATTAGCAACATGGCAAGAACTTAATCTATTTATCTGGCACGATGCATTTACAGTAAAGCAGTAAAGCGGCATTGGTGGCAAAATAGTTATTCCAGGTGATCAACAGAGCAGAGAAATTGACAATTGATTCCCTGGACCCCCTAATCTGAATCTCCTTCTGGACCCCCTTCTGGACCCCTTGGACCCCCTGGACCCCTTGGACCCCCTGGACCCCCTGGACCCCCTGGACCCCCTGGACCCCCTAATCTGAATCTCCTTCTGGACCCCCTGGACCCCCTGAACCCCCTGAACCCCCTGAACCCCCTGGACCCCCTGGACCCCCTAATCTGAATCCCCTTCTGGACCCCCTTCTGGACCCCCTGGACCCCCTGGACCCCCTGGACCCCCTGGACCCCCTGGACCCCCTGGACCCCCTGGACCCCCTGGACCCCCTGGACCCCCTGGACCCCCTGGACCCCCTGGACCCCCTGGACCCCCTGGACCCCCTGGACCCCCTGGACCCCCTGGATCCCCTGGATCCCCTACTTACGACGTTTTTCGTCACAGGTGCTTAAATTCAGATGGAAAATAATTTAATGGTTTAGTAACAGTAGGAGAAAGTGCGCTTACCTGAGTTAGATCGTGTGTAAGGTACCTCAAGGTCCTATGAGCATGCACAGATGGAGGGTCCAGCAGAACGAGTATTAGAAAAATATTAAACATGTTTATGAAGCAAAGAGTAGCATCAGGAATTATTAATATGGCAAATAGCATAAGACAGCTTTCTCAAAGTCAATATATACCTCTTATTAACCGAGCGCGAGGTCCGAGCGTTATGGGCCGAGTTTTTCTGCACGGCCTTATGGCCCAAGCGTGTAGCGCGCAGGCCATAAAAAGTGGGGGGAAACGAGGATCCATAACCTCCCGTACGGACCGAGCAAGCGAGGTTAATAAGATATTTATTATATAGCTTTTCCTTATTTTTCTGTTTTCAGCTGGCCGTACGGGAAGTTACGGCCCGCTAATTGACCAATAAGAGCGCGCGTAGTATCTGTGCTATATAATAACAAGACGCTCTCGTAGCGTGAAGTCGGGCTATTAACGTTTTTACTGATATACTGTAAAGTTCCGAAAGTTAGCCTCCTCCGCAGGCTAGTCTATAGCTCGGAATACTGAATAGTGGTCGGCACAGGCCGGCCATACCAAACGTTATGACAATGACAATGACAGTTGCGTGACGAGGGAGACTGTTTGTCGGTGAGTCATAGATAAACATCTCCAATCAGACGTATTCGGTACGTCTTGAGGTTGCATCGGGTCAGATGGTTCTGATAACTTCCATCGTTTGTTTTTGTTTAAGATATTTAAGCTTACAAAGGCTTCAATAGCACTATACACGTACTGAAGTAATTCTATGCTCAAACGGGTCAAATAGTTCGCTCTTGTTTATGTTGGTGCCCATGCGTCTCTCATTATGAACTTCATTTCAGAACGCAATTGCACCAGGGCACGAGTGAACGCTCAATGAGCGTCTTGTTTCATTTGCTTTTCAGTTCATTTTTTGATGAGTTCGAGTTCGTGGAACGACGTCGTAGAACAGCCCTTTCGAAAACGCTCGAGGAAGATTTAGAGTATGCGTATCTGGTATGTAGTACGCGTATGCGTTTGGATGGCTTGCCGCGTCATCTCTCACTACGCAAGATGACTTCTTCTCTCTCGATCCAGCACGAGCTTCTAGTCCTTCTACCACTTCTAGTCGTTGAACGATGAACTAGAATCCTGACCTTTAATAGCTTGAAGATCTACAGCTGCTTTCAAAACTAAGATTCAAATCTACTTGAGTCCTGTGTGTCGTTTGTTTTCCCTTATCTGCTGAGTAATCTTGAAACTCGATACGATCAAATACTTCGCATTCTTTCTTCATTCTGTGACCAAACAAAAAAATAAAAACAAAAATAATAATAATAATAATAAAAAGAAGGCCCATTTTATAACTCGGGCTTCCTTCGGAAGGGCCCGAGTAATTAAACTCACGACCAGCGATGTAACTACATCTATTGACAGAAAGCTATATGTACAGAAGTCATGCAAACTACGGAGCCCTCGAAGGGCCATGACACAATTTTTATATCAGGTTATAAGTCGAGTTATAAGTCGAGTTATAAGTCGAGTTATAAGTCGACATTAGTACAAGTCGACATACAAGTCGAGTTACAAGTCGAGTTATAAGTCGACATACAAGTCGAGTTACAAGTCGAGTTATAAAGTCGACATACAAGTCGAGTTACAAGTCGACATACAAGTCGAGTTATAAGTCGACATACAAGTCGAGTTACAATAAGTCGAGTTATAAGTCGACATACAAGTCGAGATACAAGTCGAGTTATAAGTCGACATACAAGTCGAGTTACAAGTCGAGTTATAAGTCGACATACAAGTCGAGTTACAAGTCGAGTTATAAGTCGACATACAAGTCGAGTTACAAGTCGACATACAAGTCGAGTTATAAGTCGACATACAAGTCGAGTTACAATAAGTCGAGTTATAAGTCGACATACAAGTCGAGATACAAGTCGAGTTATAAGTCGACATACAAGTCGAGTTACAAGTCGAGTTATAAGTCGACATACAAGTCGAGTTACAAGTCGAGTTATAAGTCGACATACAAGTCGAGTTACAAGTCGAGTTACACAATTCGACATACAAGTCGAGTTACAAGTCGACATACAAGTCGAATTACAAGTCAACATACAAGTCGAGTTATAAGTCGACATACAAGTCGACATGCAAGTCGAGTTACAAGTCGACATGCAAGTCGAGTTACAAGTCGAGTTATAAGTCGACATACAAGTCGAGTTACAATAAGTCGAGTTATAAGTCGACATACAAGTCGAGATACAAGTCGAGTTATAAGTCGACATACAAGTCGAGTTACAAGTCGAGTTATAAGTCGACATACAAGTCGAGTTACAAGTCGAGTTATAAGTCGACATACAAGTCGAGTTACAAGTCGAGTTACACAATTCGACATACAAGTCGAGTTACAAGTCGACATACAAGTCGAATTACAAGTCAACATACAAGTCGAGTTATAAGTCGACATACAAGTCGACATGCAAGTCGAGTTACAAGTCGACATGCAAGTCGAGTTACAAGTCGAGTTATAAGTCGACATACAAGTCGACATACAAGTCGAGTTACAAGTCGAGTTATAACACATGATGACATATACTGAGTCGAGTTTGCCTGGAAACGAGCTGCGCGAATATTGCTGCACATAAAACTGCAGTGCTCCCTCGCCACGCAACTGTCATTGTCATAATGTCCGATCGAGTATATAGGCAAAGAGACAGCAGTTAGCTTTGTCACATCATAGTCTGAATCGTGTGGATGTTTAAACAATACGAAGTTCGGAAATGAATTATAAGTCCTTTTATTTGATCGACTTACTTCTGCGTCTGCCTCGACATTATTTTCTTTATACATGTCCAAAGCGAGAGAGCGACGGATTTGATTTTCCAGTAGTTCGAGTAGTCTATACATTTTGTTTTAGTAGATGAGCCGGTTGCCTGATCGATCCGTATCGCTGCTTGCTTGCTGACTACTGAACGAACAAACCAAAGAGGTTATCAGCACCATCTAAACATGAATATGCAAACTCAACTGGACTTCCCCACAACATATTGAATAAGACATACGGACGATTCGGATATTTTTATCTATGCTCACCAATACATAGTCTCCCTCGTCACGCAACTGTCATTGTCCTTGTCATCGTCTTGTTCCCTGAAATTTGTGACTCATGCACAGGCAGCCCAACCATTGCTTCTGAGGCTACTAAATAATTAAATAAAATGAGATTTGCGTCTTTTAATTTTTTGATGGGTTTCCTGTGGTAGAGCACGCGCGCAATACGTATTATATCGGGCTTCCTGTCACTGGTAACGTCCTATGTTGGGCTCCCTGTGTGCCTCCCGCAAGAGTGCATATTGAAATATGGGGGAGCGTCTTGCGGGAAGCACACAAGGAACAAGGACTCGTAGGGCCGAGGGATTTATAGGCTTATTGCCGACGTTCGAGGTATTTATCTGACTTAGTTTAAATTTGACAAGGTTTTCGCACGAAGCAATCTGAGGCATTTTCTGGTATTTTTTGGATTGTTATTTAGCATGAATACTATATGAATAGCATGAAGAATAGCATTTCAGTGCTCATTATGAATTCACCGGGATGTATTCATATACAACCCAGGGCTGTATATGGATACATCCCGGTGAATTCACAATGAGCAATTCAATTCAATTCTATTGTTCAACCGGTCAATACCGGAGATAAAGCCCTATGAATAACAAAGAAAACCGTGTCAAATTTAAACTAATACGCCATACGGGCTTCTTGTGCTTAGTAACGTCCTATGTGTGCGTCCCGCAAGACTAGACGCGGAGCGTCTTGCGGTTAATTGTTTCGGCTTTTTATTTACTGTATGTATTGTATTTATTTTATATTAAATTTACTATAATATGGTCAAGTGCTCATAGTACATCGTGGTCTGCGGCAAACGAAGTAAAATTCAGTTGAGCGTTATTTCAAAAATTCGTATCGTTTCACATCATTTGCCTTGAGCACAAGGACATTTACTTTGTATTTTAGTTTCTCCGCCTGATCTTGGATGAAAACATTTGATAGACCCCCCCCACCCCACCCCCGGTATTTTCCCTCCTTTCCCAACTACACACTAACAACGGTATCCAACTACTCGTAGTGTCAACCTACAGATAAAAAAACTCGAATTGACATCGGAGTTAACGCCATAAAACCTCCATCTATCGATAAGTTACCATCAAAGACATTGATGTTAATAATAAATTGAAGTTAAGAAATTAAAGAAGGAGTGAAAAAAAGAAAGGAATGAATGAAAAAAAAAAATTAAGGAAATTTTGAAAATAGAAAAACAAGCTTTTGTTTTGTTGAAAACTGATCATTGTTTGGAAAGACAAATCAGTATTTTAAAAATGCAATTTTGGTGGACTCTCGAACGTTTCCGCTAGATTCTCAAATTTTCAGGGATCGCTTTTGCGGCGGGGATCATGCATTTTCGCGGCGGTATAAATATAACATTAATGTGATCTTTTGAGGGCATAATGGTTTATTTAGGAAAAAGATCACATTAATATCATTTATATTTCCTAAGCCCTTATAAATTATCAAGGATTTAGTTCAAAAGAAAGTCTAAATCTATCGAGAAGTGACTCAACTCAACTTCACCTTCGGCCATCTTGTTTAACAAATTGAAGATGGTTTTGAGTTGTCTGTACTCTTATTGACACATACTTGACGTCATAACTGTTCAAAACTCAAGTGGAATCACGAGCGTAGCGAGTGATTTCACTGCCAAGTTTTGGACATTTTATGACGTCAAGTGTGTGTCAATAAAAGTACAGACAACGATAAAACCATCTTCAATCTGTTTTTTACAATAACAAAGTCAAAAAATAGGCCCGCAATGCGTGCATGTGGCTACTATAATATGGTACAATACAATATTGCAGGTTCCAGTTCTTGTAAGATTTCATTGCATGGAAATATTTTCAACCCTAAAAGGACCGCCGATCACCCCTACCACTTGGACAAAGGGAGTACCCCCTCCCCCCCCCCGGCTTAAAATATTTTGCTACCCCCCCCCCCCCCCCCGGGCTTAAAATATTTTGCTATTTAAGTTCGAGTTTTCTACGTATGGTTTATAAGCGAGCAGGACTGCAGGAGTGTTTGATTGGATATAAAGCCATTGCTGGGTTTATTTGTTTTCCGAATCGCGAAGGAAAGTCAGTACATTTGTCAGTAGACGCTGAGCCAATCGACGTGTTGGGCTGCATGCAGTAATCACTCGACCATGGCCGCCAAACAGACACTTAATTTGACTGGTGCTCGTCTTTCTGCTGGAAAATCTCCAGAGATCGTCAAAAAACCTGAAAATTTATTTACGAACAAACACTTGACACAGTTAATGGTGCAAAATAGCACAAAATCATAGTAAATAATATAGAGTGAAAACTTGCCTTCAACCAACGCGTGAATAAAAGCACATGGAAGAAACGTATGCATAACGTTACAATCGATAAGTCGACAACCAGACGAGAGATTATACGACAATTCGAAACATGTTGTGGAGCGCCGATGTTGTCGCCGATAAACTCGATATTCGCAAAAATTATCGCCAATGAACTCGATAATCACGAAAATACAAAAGTTCATCGAAGAAACATCGAGCGGACATAGGCCTTCGGTGTCGATCGAAGAATTCCGATCACTGCAGTGCGATTCCGAACACTATCCGAAAATTGGACTACTTACGGACGGACTTACAACTCGATAGCATAGTGGCTACATCTCCATATATGGAGATTGTAGCCACAAAAATATCCAAAAACAAGGAAAAAGTTTGAAAGAAAAACTGTTTCAAACGCGCGCTGGCTCCGTGCGCGAGCGATTCGTCACACAGTGTGTCGTGCTCTTATTGACAACGGCTGAGAGCTACGGTGGCCCACAAGGGCAATACAGAAATATATTTTCAGTACAGAAATATATTTTCAGTACAGAAATATATTTTCAGTACAGAAATATATTTTCAGTACAGAAATATAATTTCATTACAGAATTAAATATATTTTCAGTACAGAAATATATTTTCAGTACAGAAATATATTTTCAGTACAGAAATATATTTTCAGTACAGAAATATATTTTCAGTACAGAAATATATTTTCAGTACAGAAATATATTTTCAGTACAGAAATATTTTACAGAAATATGTCAAATATTTTCGGCCCCATGCCTCCGCATCCTGTCAAAGTTTGTGTGTACATTTGCACGTGCTCGATCGATCCACGAGCTTGCATGTGAAGATGGCGAGGTTTTGCTGCAAAACCGTGGTTGTAAAATTGACGAATCGTATTGCTATTGTCCACAATGTGGTGAAACATTAAGTTTCAGTAGTCCTAGCAGTACTGGGCCGGGGAGTAGCACACTTATGCTTAAGTTAAGACCAAGCAAAATCAGAAACAAAGATCGCAAAGTTTGAATCCTTTAAACGTATCAAGGAGAAGGAGAGACAAAGTTCATTCTGTTTTCGAAATAACAAAAGGAAGAAGATCGAACGAAAAGAAGTGTCTATCCAAATTGTATCTCGAGGTACTTGAAAGCCCTCCATTCTAAGTGTATGCCACATCGACCTGTAACCACTCATACATCCAGGGCCACTTACTTCTTCCATTATTCGCTGTCGTACCTTCATTTCATCGTATGAAGGGGACTGTCTTTGAAGGCCATATTCATGTAAACGATATTTCAGAGTACGTTCGCACATTTGACTGAATAGAATGGTGCTTAAATAGCAAGGAAAAAATGCTTTTATACTCATATCCCCTTGAAAAATAGTACTTTATCGAGTTTTCTTCTTTGTCAGTAATTTTGTTGCCACACGAAGGACAAAAAACAAAGTGATCATTAACTTCACAATCACATCTCGAACAAGACCAAGACGCCATATTTGACACACAAGCAACTAGGACCCAGTTCGAAAATACTTCCATGACCTCGAGCCAAATATTTTCCCGTCCGGCCCGACCTAACTCAGTCAATAAGCATTTTATCATATGACCCTTTCATATGGACCATTTTGGTACAAAAATCATTCACAGCCAAGGAAAAGTGAACACAAATGCGCGATTACTCGTGATAAGAACCAATTTTTTTTTAAAACTTTTTTTTTTCACTTTTCAAGTCGTCCACATTTAAAAAATAACTTTTGCAAAAAAGTATAAAAAATTTCCTGACAACAATCGGGGCCGGGGCCGGATACGGCTTTGTACGGACCAGCTCCAAAAATCCGTATCTGCCCAATCACGTGACTTTCTCCGAAGGTTTTATTAAGAGCGCGCGCACGGGGAAATACGGGTCATATGATAATATCCTATAATGCCCTCGGCCCTCTGTTTTCCTGACTACAAATGGTTTTCTTAGAATCTACATAGAAATTGTGAGTGATTTGTGCCCTCTAAATCCTTGATAATTTAGGGCTTAGGTAACATGTATACATTTTGTCTGCGCATGCGTTAGAATTCAGATTTGAAAGTGATTTGTCGCCATTTTCTTTGCAAATTGCACTGCGGTGGGAGATTTAGTGAGCGATCTTCGTCTCTAGAATGATGTTCAAGAAAATATTTGAAAGGAAATCAATAGTCTGCCTACTTTTGTTTTGCTGTAAATGTTTTTTTTTTCCGTATAAGGGTCGTAGATGATAAAATATCAAGGAACAAAATCCGCCAAAACAAGGAGTTATCCTAAAACCAGCTACATTGTCCTTTGGGTTTATTCTCATCGAAGATGATTTCAAGAGATACTTCACAGTGAACGTTAGTACCGACTGATTGAAGGTCACATTCTGTGAATTTGAGTTCTCTACATTCAAGTATTCTCAAAGTATTTTGCTCGGTTCAGTTGGGTATTTATCATTTTTGCACGTGTTTTCCTAACATTCCTACCTAAAGTACAATACTTATTAACTAGCCCCCCAGCCGAAAATAGCACAAATTGGCTTCTTCTAAGCTTCTTCTTTGCATTCGAGAACTTATTTTAAGCTGAAAAATTGTCCCTCGATGTGAGATCGTATTATTTAGGTACTATGGTATTAGTACACTCTATTTGTTATGATTTTGACTGATTTTCATCGCTGGTGTATACCATATTACAAACACTCTATGTGTTGAAGTTTATTGTAAAGGATAGCTTAATTGTTCATTTTTTTGGATTTCTTAGAATCAGCTGTAAACCGTTTGATATAAGTTTGATTCACATTGAGTTTTTAATCAGCATTGTGTTTGCGAATCGTTTATCTGAATTGGTGACGTGTCAAACTAAATTATAAGAAAACCTCTCTTAGTAGCTCACCCCCCAGCAATTTTCTTCCGTGATTTATTGCTTCACTCATGCTAGTTTCGTAAGGTCTTGATTGTTGGAGTTGAAAAATTGTCCCTCTTGCTTTGCGGTGGATTTGGAGTGTCCAAGTATCACTCATTCAGCCGACATCTCCGTAGGAATGTTGCCTTGTTTTGGCGGATTTTGTTCCATTATACGGAAAAAAATATCCACAGCACCACACAAGTAGGCGGACTATTGATTTCCTTTCAATGATTTTCTAAAACTTCATTCTGGAGACGTAGATCGCTCACTAAATCTTCCACAGCAGTGCACTTGGCAAAACAATAGCGATACTTCATGTTTACAAACATTAACATTGTGATGTAAATGTGCCAACCATTCCCACAAAGACTTCTCACACGTTTTGTTTCAACAGCCAATCGATCTCTGGTTGGCACATCGTTGGCACATGAATGACAAAAGCTGAAGTATCGATTATGCAAATAGGTACTTTGAAATCTGAATCCAAACGCATGCGCAGACAAAATGTACACATGCTGGCTTAGGTAATATAAATGCCGTTTTACTTCATTAAACTATATGACATCATGTGTTATTTTTATCTCATTGTCACGTGACTGAAATGAGTAGATCCCTTGGATACACGAGGGGTCTAGCTGCATTCCTGAGGGAGACGCGAAGCGAAGGTGTAATCAGTTTGAAGCTACTCAACTAAAACCAGAACTATGAAGATGAATGCAGTAGGAGTCGTCTTGATGGTGTTGGTGATGCACTTCAGTGTAGGTGAGTTGTAGTATGATACACCATCGGTACTGGTGGCAAACGGTCTGCAGAAACAATCACGCCTGCTATCAGACTAGAGCGCTTTTAAAAATTGACTATTCAACTGGTATTTTAATATTTAACGGCAATTATATATAATCCTTTTTCCAATTTAAGGTTATTTTAGGAGTAAAATGCTACGGATCGGGAAATTGTGAGTTCGGGAAATTGTGAGTTCGATCAAACGCGCACGCTTCGGTTTATTTTGTCCAGCCTCAAAAATCTCCTACGTTCAAACTTTATTGATCAGATCGATGTGTAGTATTTGATAGCTTACGGTTGCTATCACTAATCATTTTTTTATCAAGAAAATCAGTTCATCAAATCACATTCACCCTGCATCTAATACCAGCCGAACAAACACGCGACGTCAGTGGAGTTCCTAGAATCAAACTATAAGAACTTACAAACTTTCACTCATAAAAGCTACTGAATGGAAATAATCAACTAACAAACATTGAGTCAAAAATGTACTAGTAATAAGAATAACGATTTCTTGATATCTGAACGATGGAATCGTTTTCTTGTGTTAATCTTTGTTTAATTGTTCTGCTCTTCTCGGAATCGCCACATGTATTTATAGAGACAACGCCTCTTCCAAGAAATTGCGTTCGTCGGTCGTTAACAAGTGGTTTACGCACAGGCAGCCCAAGCTGTGATCTTGTGAATAATTGTAGAGAATGTATGTAGAAAGAATTGGGTGTTCGGAAAACTAAGACCCCCAAAACTAAGACCCTAAGACCCTAAGACCCTAAGAAATTATAAAATGTCCAAATCAGGCAAATCCAATGTTCTGTACTTTAATAAAAAAAAAAGAAGAGAACAGAGGAAAGGCTGTGTTCGCACCACGTTTAGCTTCAAAATTCCATGAGTTTCTCTGCCGTCTGATCCGGTGATAGTTGGCTCGATGAGTGATATCGAATAGAACTTAAAATATCCTGTCTTTTCGGCATTCCATGAATAAAACTACCCCCAGAATAACAGCTTCTTACTTTGAGGAGTAAAATTCACGTGTCCAGTGGTTTTCCAGTAGTAGTTTTTCAAATCAGTTGGCAAGATAAGTTTTTACGGATAGTCAGTAGCCGCCATATTTAACACAGATAACCCAAACACAATTATGCCCCATAGAGCCGGTCCTAATGGAAGGAAACAGCGTTCCTCCTTTAGACTTATCAACCAAAAGAACCATACGCGGTTTAAAACATCAAGAAGATGGATTTAATATGTAAATATGTCATTCAAGAATGAAATTAACTAATTGGAAGAATAGTTCTTGTATATCCCTGTGTGTATGGGTTCCTGTGTCAAAGATGGCGGCTGCTTTGTCGCTGCCGTAAGACATGACTTATCTTGACTGATTGATTTGAAAAACTGCCACTGGAAAACCACTGGATACGTGAATTTTACTCCTCAAAGTAAGAAGCTGTTTTTCTGGGGGTGGTTTTATTCATGAAAAGCCGAAAAAGTCGAAAAGACAGGATATTTTAAGTCCTATTCGGCATATCATCCCGGCAATTTATCACTCAAACTTTTTTGAACTAGCTGAGCTGAACGTCACCCAATTAATATTAAAGTACAGAACATTGGATTTGCCTGATTTGGACATTTTATAATTTCTTAGGGTCTTAGGGTCTTAGGGTCTTAGTTTCGGGGGTCTTAGTTTTCCGAACACCCATGTAGAATTACAAAATAACGTACAATGGCACTTACGTTGTCAATAAAGGACTGAAAATTCACCACAGGGTTGATAATTTACTATTCTATTGCCCTGATGTGTTAGTTTTGCGTTTTAGGCCGTTTTTAATTTTTTTCTCCCTTAACCTGTAAAGGAAGAGAAGGCTGGAAACTACGGACGCCGAATCTTGGCTACGGCGATCTTCGAGGCCTCGAAAAACCTACACAAATTTAAAATGTTCGCAATTTTTCACATAATCCCGTTCTCACATTCCCCTAGCACACATCCAATCGGTTCATCACTGACCTACTCGCTTTTAAAGTCGTGAATTGAACTCAATTCGAAGTCAACCTTGCTTGTGACTAGCCGTGGAACCATCAGCTTACACATTCCACGTATTCGGTTTCAACGAACTTTCTTCGGAACACGTGCCGAACCGAGCCGAACCAGCGATGATAAAGTCGGCTGATTCCGGAGATCGGCCGACTTCATCATCGCTGGATCAAGTCGGCTGATTCCGGAATCAGCCGATTTTATCATCGCTGGTTCGGCTCGGTTCGGCACGTGTTCCGAAGAAAGTTCGTTGAAACCGAATACGTGGAATGTGTAAGCTGATGGTTCCACGGCTAGTCACAAGCAAGGTTGACTTCGAATTGAGTTCAATTCACGACTTTAAAAGCGAGTAGGTCAGTGATGAACCGATTGGATGTGTGCTAGGGGAATGTGAGAACGGGATTATGTGAAAAAATTGCGAACATTTCAAATTTGTGTGAGGTTTTTCGAGGCCTCGAAGATCGCCGTAGCCAAGATTCGGCGTCCGTAGTTTCCAGCCTTCTCTTCCTTTACAGGTTAAGGGAGAAAAAAATTAAAAACGGCCTAAAACGCCAAACTAACACATCAGGGCAATAGAACAGTAAATTATCAACCCTGTGGTGAATTTTCAGTCCTTTATTGACAACGTAAGTGCCATTATACGTTATTTTGTAATAGACCACTTCACGGTGTAAGGTGAATGCTGGGTAATCAGCAGGGCAGAATTATAAGAGAGATACGGGCGAAAGATAGATTTGACTTCGTATCTCCATGTTTAGTCTAACTTTTGAAATAAAACTTTTTGTGCTGATCGAGAAACCTTTTATGTAGCTTTTGTAAATTTTCTGGGCCAATGGAATGAACTAGTGAGTCAAGAAAATATTTTTTTGAGTAAAACCCATTGTTTTGATCTACGTGCGTCCGATGGAATTACGGCGAAATAAGCACATTTTACAAGTAAAACATTTCCTACATTTACAAATCGGGCTCAATCTGCCAAAAAACTTCAAGAACGATAGATATAAGGTTTCTCGATCAGCACAAAAAAGTTTTATTTCAAAAGTTAGACTAAACATGGAGATACGAAGTCAAATCTATCTTTCGCCCGTATCTCTCTTAATAATTCTGCCCTGATTACCCAGCATTCACCTTACACCGTGAAGTGGTCTATTCTACATACATTCTCTACAATTATTCACAAGATCACAGCTTGGGCTGCCTGTGGTTTACGTGTAAATATCTCCTCGTTTAATAGACAATCTAAAAGTTTCAAAAGGAAGACCTAACTTGTCTGAGATAATGAAATTATCGAGAAAATGTATATTATACTGCTGCTTTTCTTGGAATTTACTGACCAGCGAGCGCCACATCTCTTTGCTCGTGACTTCCACTAAGGTATTGCAGAAACATTATGCAAATTAAGGAAATTGACACCGCCCTCACTCATGACTAGTGAACTAGCTACTCCTTAAGTGCCTATCACCCTATCATGAAAATGTATTCTATGTAAGGTGCAAATAGTCGCAGGATTTGATACTTCGTGATTTGGAGCTTTGGATATGTGCGGTAATAAGGGTTTGAAATCTCAAAATGCAAATAAAGTGACGTATGAGGAGACATCATTAATTATACAAAAACACCCCAGTGCAAATTACTGACATTTTAAAACTGCAGAAACTTTCCTTAGTTTTCATTGCATACTTCCATATCGTTTTTAATTATTTCATTTCAAAGCGCTACTTGTAAATCACTTCGTAAATTATGGCAAATGCCTCCTCAAGTAGATAGCAGTGGCCGATTCGAGCTCACTTTTGCGTAATCTACGACTAAATGATCCATCATATTTTGAATAAAAGTATATGATGTCCTTATTTCAACAATAGTGGATTTTAATTTAGTATAACCTATCTCGAAAAATCCGTTATGTTAAACCAAATATGTTAAACCCAAAAACTATGGTATAAAGTAGGTGCGTTTATTTTTTATTGTTCAGAAATAGTACTTTACATAGTAAACATCTCATAATACCATAAAATATGTTAAACTCGAAAACTGTGGTATAAAGTAGGTGTGTTTATTTTTTATTGTTCAGAAAATAGTGGATTCATCTAATATTATTATCAAATTAATCCCTGGGGGTGCGTTTATTATTAAAAAAATTATAGTATAGAATAGTATATAATGAGTTCAACAAGTATTAAAAAGAGGATAAACCCAACTAAAAAATCTGTAAAAGCAGTACCTGAAAAAACAAGTATGAAAAAGAAAATAACCCCAATTAAAAAACAACCAAAATCCTTTTTCATGTCGAGTAATCTTTTAGATCAGGCTGTACTTGAAATAAAGGTCTCAAATCAAAAAACAAATAAAGATGGGTATACACTAGTATATTTCGGTGCTGGTTGGGATTTTAAACCAGTCAATAACCCATTATTTAGTAAGTTTAATCATTTTATTTTCATAGATAGTTTACCAAATTTAAGCCATTATAATGAGGGTGATTCAGGTTATGAGAAAAGTAAGAATATTAAAGTATTCCTAGAAACTTTATCAAATTCAGCTTTAAGTTATAATCTTAAATTAATTAGTATTAGAAGAAATCTATTAACATTTAAAAATGATAAAATTAAGTTAGAATATTATTTTAATACTACAGTCCAAGAAGCTTTAACCAATACTGCTATAAGAAGAAAAATTAATAAGGCAGTATGGAACCATATCCAGGGATTCAATCCTTATGTGTATGGGTTAAAACCGGGGGATTTACCTAACTTGTTAGAGAATCGCAGTAAATTACGTGAATTAAAATAGTTATAATTGATTGATGTTTTATTTTTTTGTTACATTTCTAATTAATAATTAAAAATGTAATTGTTGGAAATTGATGATTGTATACATCTATCGAAACATATACCAAGCAAGGCCAGCAGCCCCAACTGTTATAGCAGCTAAATTATTTTCATGTGTTTTAGATGGTGGTGAAGGGTTTACATATGGTTTATCTGACTTATTTGAAATATCTGGTTTATCAATCTGATGTGGTAGTTTAACCTTTGAATGACCCATGTTATTATCTTTTATACCTACTGATTTTGTTTCAGCATTAATATCATTCACACCAAATTTCATATCCGCAGAAGCTCTTACCAATTTATTATTGTATCCATGAACTGAATTATTATTGATAACAAGACTAGATGGTAGTAACCAACAGCCTACAGCAATAGCCAGATCTAGTTTTTCTTTTGATTGTTGAATAGCTAGTTGATATCTCTGTATACTTTTAGAAATATCTGTTTCAATTATACTACTTTCAAATAGTTGTAAAAACACCGTTTGTGTTTCTTGTGCAGAACCAGAATTACCAATAATGCTTGATCGGGTTTGTACTTGAGCTCCCAGAATACAATACACAAACGCCTCAATCGATTGATTTAATCGTGATAGTCCGGCTCTGGTTAAACCTTTTGATTCATTTAGCATAAAATATAGATACGGATGCTTTTCCAACGGACTTATATGATCAAGTTTATTACCACCGTACGAGCCTTCATCTTCGAATTTGAATTTTCCTCTTGGCCATTTATTTGTAAAAAGGCCATCCATTTTTTCATTATAAACATCTGTAACATCATCTACCTCATCAAATATTTTCTTGTATAACCGACCTAAACCACCATTCTCATCAGCAGTAAATCTAAAATCGCTATTTCTAGATATATTAAATTCACGACAAGCTTTGTCATAACCAGCCTTATTATATTTATTATCAATGTTTGTAAAGTATTGATCTCCAGGTAGTGGAATATTCATTTGTGCCAATATCCTTCTGGATGTGAAGAGGATATGAAATTTGAGCAATGAATTTATCATAGGAGTATATTTTGTTAGCATATCAATTCCAACACCACAACCAGAACTTGCACACCAGACTGAAAATGCCAGTTGTTGTGGATAGTATGACATATCAGGACCTTCCAACCATTTATTTGATTCTTTTTGAGTAACATGTTTTAGTACAAGATTAGTAAATATGTTTCGTGGTTTTATAGTAAATTTCTGACTAGGTTTGACATAGATATCAATCTCTACTGGATTAAAATTTGGAGGTTTTTTATCAAAAGGGGTGCATATAACAGGGTATAATATTTCAATCATTTTTAATTCTTTTGGAAACCTACTACTAAGGAAATCATTAGGAATCTGACTATTCAGTGTATTATCAATTCGTTTACCCAACGCCTTAGTTAACGCATGTTCAACGATAGGATCATCATAATGGTGTACAGGACCCCCAATATCCTTCTTGAATACATCATAGGCTACACCATTCCAATCGAAATTAATACCACCCCTATAAGCATGAAATTTATTATCTATGTGTTGCGGATAATATTTTTTTAATTCAATATCTTCTTTTGTTACCATATAATATATATATGTTATTATTGTTTTATATTATATTGGTTCTCTCATAAAATACTTTAAAATATTAATCGAAATTTCTGTTAAACAAATTAATAATACTATTTTTAATATTATAAGTTTTATCCTTTTAACATCTATCATATCGCAACTTATATATATACCCTCCGTAAGGTGTTGTATCAAAGGATAAAGTTATTTCTTTGGATTTACGAGCTGGTCTACAATCTCCTTTCTCAGTTCCTCCCTCATCTTTTGAACATCTGGAACATCGTTTTTTTAAAAAGCCTTATTCCGTTTCACCCTAATACTACTCTTTAGTTTTTCATATTTTTTGAGTTCAGTCATAATGTGTTCAAATTCTTTCTCATCAATCTTGTTATCGCTCAAGGCTTTTGATACAAGATCACATATACTATCTTCTTTTGATTTTGCAAGCTGAATAGTATTTTCATGTTTTGTTACCTTTTTAGTAAGTTTTTTCGTGAAAATTGTACAACTAGCTGATATTAAACCTAACAACCCGCCAACAGCCGATAAAGGAACACCGATAATGATCCCAGGTCCTGTTAAACTAGTAGTTACACCAGAACCGGTTAAAATGACAGATAAGACTCCTGTTGCAACTGCAGTTTTATGAAGTATACCACGTATCTTACTATATTTTTTCCTAACATTTTCGTAATGTTTTATCTCCGTTACTAATTGAGATATAACCATATTTATTTTGTGTAATCTGAAGTTTTCACCAGTTTGTTGTACTTCTGGTACTTCCGGATAAATCATATCATAATCAACCATATATATAATACTACATATTATTATTTTATATGATTTCAATCACCATCATCATTGGATATATTCCAGCATCAATGCTCTTACCACTAGAATCTGTAACCCAAACCCTAATACTATTAATATAATCATCATTTTTAATAGGTGTGTACAGGGTATTATTAGGATGATAGGTTAGTTTTTCTCCAACCTTGTTTAATTCAACACATGCTAATATTTGTGAATATTTATTATTTAATAAAACCTGTGTAGAATCAATAAGATCACAATACAAATATAGTGCATACTGAGTAGGTTGAATAATATTTATAACATTTCTTGAATTTTGTTCAAGGTTTATTGAGATGTTTAATAATTTAGCTAAACCCGGGTTTAGTGTTACAGCCTGATTGGCTATGAGCATCATTTTTCCGGTATTCAATAGTTCGATGGAGACTTTGTCACTAACTTTCAACGCATCTATAACACGTTTAAATATATTCTGTGTGTAATACCCCGGCGGAATAATAATAACAAACTTCTTTTCATCATAGTAAATCAATCCATTACCTACAAGATTATATATTTCATTATAAAAACTACAACTTACAAGTGATATACGTGTACTCTTTTTAATAGGATTTTTAAACCAAATAGTTTCATCTGCTTTTGTTTTTTCAATATACAATATTACCATTTATACTATATAATCATCTTTTCTTTTCTTTTTATATCTTTCAACAAAATACAAAACAACAGCAACTATCAATAACCAAGCGTTTTTAGCTAAGAAACTAATAACCTCACCCGCGGTTCTGAAAATAAAAGAAGCTATTGCACCAACCATGCCAGGTAGTATCTGAGCTAATTTTTTACCTATTGATTTCAAACTATTTCCAACACCGCTGGCAACCGAAGATAATCCGCTTTTTAGACTAGAAATAATAACACCAATAATAATACCAACTGCAGATACAACAGAAAAAACAGTAAAACCATACTTTTTAAAAACAGCTTTTATACGATCTCTCAGAGACATTCGCCCTTCTATTACTTCATTTTGTTCTTCTAATTGTTCAATCTCATTTCTAGTTTCCTCAATCTGTTCACGGAGTGATATATTCAATCTTTCTCTAACATCATTAGAGCCAGCTTGAGATATATTATCCAATTCTTCTAATGTTTGTAATTTTTCTCGATGTGAAAATATAGTTCTTTCATTATTCTCAACAAACTTTTTCAGCAGGATCACCAAGATAGTTTACAATTGTTTTAGGTAACTTACCATTTAATTCACCCTCAGCATTAAACAGAACATGATGTTTGCTGCCCAGTCTATTAAATCTTACTATCACACTATCATATTCATCAATTGTAGTTACGAATGGAGAGTTTTTAGGATTTACATTAGGATACTTGGATTTGATTCTATCCCAAGCTTCTTCAACTCTTTCTTCACGATGTTTAACAAGGTCTACCATTTCTATGTCTTCTCTTACCCTTCCTTCCCAATCTTCATTGCTTTCATCTGAGTTCTTAAATAATTTATATCCACGTTCTTTTGATATACCCCTTCTACTAAACCGTTCTTTAGTTCTTTCCCACCAAGTTTGTCTAGTTTCTTTTTGTTGTGGTAACATATCAAGAAATCTGTGCTTTTTACGTAGACCAGCTACGGGGACTGGGCACGAGTTTACCGGTCACCCTGTGTTAGGTTGCCCAGTCTTTTTGGCCGTGTTACAAAATGGAGGACAATGTTTACATTCATTTACTCGATTTGCTGTAAGTTTGATGGATTTTTCGATAAAAATCGTACTTTTAAGCGAAAAATATTTACAGGGTTTCCAAATATGGTAAGTACAATGCCCAAATATGGACATAGGAAAGTTGGCCGAGCAACAGCACACTTTAATGGGGGATTTCTTGATATGTAATTCCTGTCAAGAGAAAATGAGGTAAGAGAAGGAATCCCTGGTACCCCATCATGTGCCCCGTTAATTCTATTTTTAGATCGAAGCTATTTTTAGCTTTAGTTACCATGCCCGCGCAACCACTCTTGACTTGTAGAATTTTAAAATACTCAACCTTGGTTTTTCCTTTCAAAAACTTTTTATTTTTTGTCATTACTGCGATTCTCAGTATTATGCGAACTCAGACATTCAAGCAGTCGGCTGGAACTTGGTTTTTCGCTGCCGTCAATCGACATAAAAAATCAGTAAACTTAAAAATATAAGTCAGAAGACCCACCAAATGGAAACCAAATATGATTTTGAGCTAAATTATGGATCATTTGGTCGAAGAATGTATTTAGTTTTGAATTCGTTTGAGTTTTGAATTTGATTGACGGGTAGCGAAAAACCAAGTTCCAGCCGACTGTTTGAATGTCTGAGTTCGCATAATACTGAGAACCGCAGTAAAAAGAAAAGCAAAAGACTACACAGCTTCTAATCCAAGATAACAAAGCAGTGGTCGCACGATTTCTATGATGTTTACATGCAAAGTCTGCACTGAATAAAAATACAAAACTGAGCGCAACAATATCGTCAACTCTCTGAGAAAAGGCCACAATTTAATTCTCTAAGATTCATTGAAGGATTTTACGAATAATCAGGCGAATTGAGCAAAATTAAGGTGCTACAAATATAAACTACACAACGATCAAAGTCAAAGCAATCACGAAAACAAACTCTAAAGTTAAAGTGGTCTTACCGGCACTTGTATTCAACAATTACGAAGTCCAAGCGTTATTCTCAGGTTGGAAAACACGAAGGAAACTTTACAAGAGCCAACATTACCAAAACCTTGAAGCACCAGCCATATTGTGGACATCGGAAAATTATTAAATTCAACCATGCAACCTGCAGTCCTACAAGACGCCGGCTACAACAAAACGACTCCTTGCACTTATCGGTTTTCTCTGTCGAAGGACATGGCAAACTGAAGCTGTTTTCCTCTATTTAGAATCGTCTCAAGTGTCCCAAATTCACAATAATTTCAGTCAAATCCCAAAAGGATAATTTGGTAAAATCCTTTATTGAGTTTTCGAAGTAAAAATTTGTAAAATGTTCGAGAAAGTTGAGAAGATTTTCTTCGCTCACGTCGCTCAATTTTTTGACTTTTCAAAGCATGCGTAACAGCCTCCGCGACCTCGCCTTATATGATCTGACCAATCACGTTCCGTTCTAAAGATAGATTGATTCTAAAAATAGAATTAACGGGGCACATGATGGGTCAAGACCCCAATACCAGGGATTCCTTCTCTTACCTCATTTTCTCTTGTTCCTGTATATCATCATCTGTGATAGGATCGTTTATATCTACAGATTCAAGTGGATCAAAATCTAAACCATCGACTTCCATATACTATATATTAATAATTAGTTTTTTATATAAATTTCGATGCTAAATAACCAGCAGTCAGCATCCCACCACCAACATACGCCATCTCATATGTTTTTTGTTGTTTACTACTTTTGTAATAATCGCTAAATTCAGGTTTTTGGTTAGGATGTGCCTTATTATATTGTGTAAAAGCATAGTCAGTATCCTCTAAATTACTATCAGCCAGCTTTTTGTTAACATATTGTGTTGTCAACCAATCTTGATACTGTTGTCGTTTCTTTTCATAACTACCCATAGCAATTTGATATTTTTCAAGAGCTTTATCATGACGAATTTTCTCTTCATCAACATGTTTACCATCAGAACTTAGATATTTAGCTAAATACATTGAACCGGTGAAGGCACTAGCGTTCAAAGCAGCACCTGCGATCATCATTATGACAGCGCTAGCCATTTATATATAATAATATAACATTTTTCTTTTTATACCGATTTTGGTAGGATTTTTTGATCTTCAAGATATTGCTTCACATACATACTCCCAGATAGTACTAGCACCCATTTTCCATAATTTGTTAGACTACTACTAGGGTCGTTGATGAATGATTCTTTCATAGCCTTTTTTCCGACATAACCAATTACTGCAGCGATTCCAACAACTACAGCAGCATCGGTAACTGATTTAATCAATTTGTTTTCCATTTTATATATTCTTAATAAAGTTTTTATTTTTTATATAGTTTTTCATTCCATACCTATTCTTGGTATAGGAATTTTATTAGTTTCAGGTGTGATGTCTTCCATTTTAGCGGTTTTCACAGGTGTATTTACTTTTTTATTATTTCTCCATCTAAAATATAAATCTATAGCTGTTAGACTTATTCCAACTAGTGTCAATGCTGTTGTTAGTGATATTTCTGGCGTCCATGAATTAGATGTTTCTTCTTCTTCAGTTTCATGATTCTTTTCTATTTCAAGAGCTTTCTTAGCTTTTTTATGATATTCAGCTAGTCTTTTACCAGCGGCAACCTTCTTAGGGTCTTTTTGTTTTATAATTGGATTTTCCGGTTCTTTGGTAATTATATTTTTGATTCTTCTGACATTTTTAATATACTATTATATAAGAATAATATTTTAAGTGAAATTCCAAGAGAGTTCCAACAGATGCTCAACAGATGCTCAACAGATGCTCAAGAGGTGCTCAAGAGGTGCTCAAGAGATGCTCAAGAGATGTTCAAGAGGTTCTTAAGACAAATCAAGAGTTTTATCAATAATATTGTTAACCTGATCATCTTGTGTTATTACAGGTGGTAACCAATTATCATCACCATTGGTAATTTTAATATGTTTTCCTATTTGAAGTAAGCAACTGGAGAGAGCCACAAATCTACCACACCTCGTAAAATTGCAAATCCAGCTGCATTATTCAACTCCTGTCGTAGCATTTCATTGTTTTTAAGATCATTACAAAGCTCATTTTTATTATCGATAGGAACCGCATAAGCAATAGCTTCAACAAAACCCTCAATACAACCATTAACTAAGCTATTTGTTACCATATTCCCCATAATAAGTTGATATCTGTTATAATATTTATTAACATCAATAATCGATAACCTCTTAACATCACCAAGGGACATTCTAATTCCCGTGTATTGATCTATAGTACCAAGCACCGAAAGAATACACAATTGTTCGCGCCTCTCCTCTACCTCTAAGTCATCACCTTTATTAACAGGTACTTTCTTCTTTCGTCCTTTCTTTTCCACTACTACAGGTTCTTCTGGGATAGTATCTAATTTTTCAGCATCCATATACTCATCTAGAATTGAAGTCATTATTATACTATATATACATATATTTAAATAGTAACGCTTGGAAATTCCAAATAGTTGTTAAATGGAAACCGTAAACAAAAGCATATTCTAGCATACTTTTCTGATTTCAATAACCTCATAAATTCTTTTCTTGTTTCAAGATCTAGGCTACCACCATATTCGTCAAATAATAATTGATTAGATAAATTATTGGGTGTGAAGAAGGAAATTATACAGGCTACGTTTTCACGAAATGGCTTACTTATGGCTGTCAACTGTTGTGTTAAAACCCACACCGATATATTTTCATGTCTACCTGAGAATGCTAGTCTAATAAAATTGTTACTCCTCTGTTTGAGATCTTTTGAAAAAGAACAATCGTCGAGAATGACAAGAGAATTATACCCTGAGAATACTGTTTGACAACATGAAAGTAGATTATTTATCTCATTTTCATCTTCTGAATCAGGTGATAGAACTATAAATCTAGGATCGTTATGACCAAAACCATGATACGTTTTATTTTTAGAATAGGTCGGGCAAATAAGAATAATGTATTCAAAAATATTTCTATACGCATGTCTTAGTAAATCGACTAAATATTGTGTTTTACCACAGTTAGTAGGGCCTGTAATAATACAGTGAAATGGAATCTTATCTTTCAGCTCCTCCATTTATATATAATTAATAGTGAATATTACTTTAATATAATATTGCTTTTAAATTACCGTCTTGAATTTCCATAAGAGCATCAGCGATAACAAACATATGACATGTTATATTACCAGATCCCCCAACTGTTCTATTAAAATGAAGCATAACACCGTCTTTTGTTGAATTTAGAAGAAGACCATTTCCATGAATATTATTATCCGGGTTTGTTTTCAAATTGATCCAAAGAGCGAATTTATCACTATAGAAATCTTTCTGGGTTACATTATCTGTTTCACCAAGCCTTCCTCTAATTGAATTCCAAAAATCTGTTTGAACCATACCTTTCGAGAATAATTTATTAGGTATACCATCGATATTCACATTCACTTGGGTTAATCCAGGGTTTATATACTTTTCAGAGTCTCTTGTGCCTACTGTATAAGGTTCTACAAACAAACAAAGAATTCCACTCATTGACCTTCTTGGTATATTTACATGCTCGTTAATCACAGAGTCTGTTGCTTTATTAACTATGAATGTCCTGTGTAGAAGCACGTTTTCATAATAGAACCCTTTACCGACTTGATATGAAGAAAGAGCTTCCCGAGCTAGGTAATCACTATTAATACAAGTGTATTCTAACTCAATATTTGAAAGACTGTATGTATATGGTTTTGTATTATCAGATGTGACCACAATATTTCCGCTTTCTGGAAGAGTAATCTCAAATAATAGATTATTAGAAAGACCCTTTGCATAGAATATCCCATGATTATCTAAAATACTGTGATTTAATGGTAACCGATATTTATCACCATAAACAGCTCCTAATACTACATCCTTAGCATCAGTGGTTACTTTATCACCTGAGGCTGTTCTAAGTTTTCTCATATTGACAGAACTAATACCTTCCATCAACATATTTTCACGTTCTCTTTTCGATAAGAATAAGTCGTTATAGGTTTCATACAGATCAATACGATGGGTGTCTTGTAAAGTTTCTCCGCCATAAAGAACCCTCATACGCGACTTAAGTGCTCTCCCTAGGTTGTTAACCACTGTGTTATTTGCATGACCAGTGGCAGCTAGGTTTAGTTTGAAAAGTAATCCTATTGACTCTGGTACGTATACAATATTATCACTTAATTTAGGTATATGAACATACAGGGTCTCTCCGGGATTAGCTGTGCTTGGGTTGAAAGTAACACGATGAACGGTTCTATCAGCTTTTAAACCAAATGGTTGTTTGTATTGTCGATTTACATCTAAAATTTCAGAAATAGATTGCGTCATTTATATAATATTATAAAAGAATATTGTTTTATATATTATTATGGAAATGAGGTTATCAAAAACGTACTATAGTCCTAAAGGTTATTGGAAAGGTTATGATGCTATAAATAAACTCTCTGATGCGACCAAAATTGATAAAGATATCACCAATAAGTGGTTATATAGGCAAGCGTTGTGGCAGATCTATTTACCACATCCAAACTATATCCCACGGTATCATTGGTCTATTTCAAAACCAAATAAAATACATCAGGCAGACTTATTATTTCTACCACATGACACTTTTAAAAGAAAGATATACAAATATGCTCTTGTAGTAGTTGATATAGCTAGTAGGTATACAGATGCAGAACCCTTGACGTCTAAGTTTTCAATAGAAGTATCTAAAGCTTTCAATAAAATATATTCTCGAAAATTACAATACCCTAAAACCATAATAGTAGATTCTGGCTCAGAATTTATGGGTGAAGTGACAAAGATATTTAATAAAAAAGATACCACCATACAGAGATCTGAAGCTGGAAATCATAGAGCACAATCACTAGTTGAGCGCGCTAATCGAACCATTGCTGAGAAACTATTTAGCCACCAGTATGCTAAAGAAATGATAATGGAAAATAATGAAAGATCCCGTGAATGGGTTAATAGAATGCCTGCTGTCATACAAAGTATAAACAGTGGTGTTAAAAGAATTACTGGTAAAACACCGATTGATGCTCTAAAATTAAAAAAGGTGGATGAAAACCATGTAAATTATAAAAGACCTGTTGGATTAAAAGAAGATAGACTCCCAGCAGGTGTGAAAGTTAGATATCTCTATGCTCCTGGTGAGCTGGAAGGTGGTGATAAACATCGTGCCACTGACCCTATATGGTCAATAGGGATATATGATATATCCCGAACTGTAGTATCATCTGATCAACCTGTATTATATTACCTCTCTGAAGGGGCCCCAAAACGTAATTTTGTTAGAGAGGAATTACAAGCTGTTCCTGAAGATACTCAGTTACCACCTGATACTGTTTAATAACTTTTGTTATCATCTTTTGGATTACATTGTTTGGTTTCATTAATATTTTTATAACTATAGGCTAAGGTATGAATACCATCCACCTGAATATTTCGTTTGTCATCATCTCTTGATAATGCTATTTTGTTTACAGTTTCGGTATAAATTTGATGCTTATGACTTCTGATTACATTCATTTTTCTAATAACTTTTTGACTTTCGAATAGACATTTTTTATAGTCGTCAAATGTGATCTCATTTTTTACTACTGACCTTTTAACACCCTTACAACGTTTTCCAACTTTTTCATCATCTGTTTTATATGCGTATAACTTAGCTCTAAGACCTACAAATTCAGTTACTTCTTCTCCACATGTCTCGTCTTTCATCATCCCTATTACTTTTTTATTTACTCTTTCTTTGATTCCACTATGGTTTTCTGGATAGTTGGATGTGTCAAACTTTGTTTCAATATCTTTTTCAATGTCTTTATAAAAATCTTTTGTTTCTATTTTATACATCAGACTGTCTGTATCAGTAAATAATAGTTGTGCTTTCTCTTGATACTTATTTTTGATATAGTTATAATGGAAGTCATACATCAACGTCTTTGATAGATCTAAGATGCTCATTCCAAGATAGATTGGTTTATTGAATACTAATTCTGTTTTTGTCATATGGATGGCAACTAGGTTTTCTGAGAATATGGTTCGTTTTTTATAGTTTGGTTGGTTAATTAATTTGCTTGCCTGCTTTTCATTTGTTACTAGTTTTATATCTTGTCTGTTTCTAATGTTTTCCATCGTTTTTCCAAATACACTGTTGTTCATTAATTTGAAGAAATCTTTTTCAAAATCGTTTGTTGCTTTTGTTCTAAGATCTGTGTTAAGACTGATATACTTTTTCAACCAGTCTGATTCCTGGAATGTTACACCTCTATGAATTTTTGTTATCTTCAATCCGAGGCTCTCATATAGTTTTAATGTTTGATGGTGAATTACATAATTTTTTTTATCACCAAGATTTGGAACTAGTTTTTCAACTTTGTTAATCATTAACCTTTCTGGAGCTAGTGGGTATCCGTTATGCAAGTTGTGTAATTCGACTGGATACTCTAGATCTACTTCTAGGATGCATGGGTGTTTCTTCCAGCTCTTAATCTCTAATTTATTCATCCATCTAAACCCATGTGTGGGTAATTTTTCACTCATGGCCCATCCATAGAGGTTGTTGGCATCTAGATATTTTATGAATGTTGATTTTTGAGTTTTATCATAATTTTTCATATACTTGTTATTAGCTTTAGCATATCTTTTTGAAATCATAGAAACACCACCACGAATCCCTTTTTCAATCATAAGAACCATGTCAGCATCACTTAACAATTCAAGGTTAATCTTAGTCATCTTAAGCATAGAATCCCAACTTAAACCAGGACAGGTGTAGTACCATGCAGGATCTAATTTATAGTTTTTCATACAGACATCTCTAAAATTCTCAAATACGTCGGCTAGTAGGACAACATCAGATATCAGATAGAGATTGTGGTATTCTCTCATATTTTTTATTTTGAATGTTTTCCATACTTTCTGTGCGTGTCTATAGGAATCGTCTGAAATATCGCTATCATTCAACTTTGAATAGAATGCATCTTTTGGTGGAAGACATGTTTCATTTAGCTTCTCCAACCGATTGACATAGTCATATGGATACACCCCTTTCATCAGTAATAGATCAAGCTTCTCTCCGTAATAGAACATACCCATATTTCTGAATTGTTCTTTCTTAAGATTCCCAACTAACGAATCAAGACCCATTGACATGAACTTGAAACTATCTATGAATCGTATTTCACGTTTTATGTTACATGTTTTTCCATCCTTGTTTATGAATGTATCCACTATTATCTCTTTTTTGAAAGATATATACTTTTCCTCATTGTTTGGTATACAATCCACTTTACCATCTGTAACTCCTAGGTTTTTTATGAATAGATGAGCGTCGTACCCAGAAAGATTATGAAATATCACTGGGATGTGTTTAGGTATTTTATAATTTAGATTGCAATCATTATGAGCCGCTCCACGATACCTTCCTGTAAGGTGGTCGTGGTCTAATACCTTATCTTTTCCTAACTCTTTTTCACAAATGTGGCACTCAGTTGCTTTCTTATAGTTTCTATTATCCTTTGCTGTCATTTTTACCTTCTTATTGTAGTTGAACTTTGAATATAATCCTCTAACAGACTTTTCTATTGAGTTCACAAAATGTTGACCTATATATCCTCACCATCACTCTTAGCAGTATACCTTACCATCTCTGGTTTATACAGCTTATCATCATAACATTTTATCATGAAACAGTAGCCTGAAGGTTTATGTTTTTGATACTTCTCGGTATACGATCTACCTTCATCAGGTTGGCATGAAGATATATTTTCTGTGAAGCATTCGAAATCTGCATAAATCACAAATGGTACTCTCATACTGTTGTTATAATTCTTAAACTTTAGCATGGTACCTTTCTTTGGTAATGTTATTTTTATAGCATCTTGGTTTTTACAGTATTCAGAATGCTTTTTAAGGGACTTCTCTGTTTTGAAACTATTGAGGCATCTTTCACAGAAATATAATCCATGACCGTTTTTATTAATCTGTGCTGAACACAGTCTTGACATACTCTTAATCCAACAGTAATGGTTGGTCTTATCGTTTGAAATTAGAAGCAGATTTATTGTTTGTTCTCTAATATTTTTTTTTACTAATCCGAAGTGGATATACTTCATCATCTTGATAACCATAGACATTGACTCTATACTTGGTATTATTCTTCTCAAAAATACATATTTTATCAACTTGTACTGGGAAATCAAGACCATTCCAGTTTAATTTCTCTGCGTTTGCTTTCAAAACTTTTGAGATTCTTTCTGAATTTGTTTTTATTGGAAATATAGCATTAGTCATAGCCCATTTAAAACATTGATTATCTTCATTTTTTGTATTAACTATCGCTTCTTTCCTTTTTAATATTCTAGGGAGCTCTATATAAGATTTTCCAGAAATTGGTTTATATTTATCAATATTTATATCTAAGTTAACAACTTTCTTAAAAATCCATCCAGAACCTTGATTTTGGAAGTTATCAACCTTTTCTAAGATCTGATCCTTAAAACGATTGTAAACCTCATCCAGATTGGTCGACTCTGTAACTATCTCGATCGTTGAATGAAAATATCCATATGTGTAAACCTTCTCCTTTTTGTCCATCTTATAAAATTCACACTCTAAGAGAAACTTCATCTTGATAGGCTTTTCATGATGTTTTAGAATGTTGATAACATCCTGTTTGCTGTTTTCTAGAAAGGTTTTCGAGTCTGTTTTTACCTCTCCTTTTATTCTGTAAGATTTCAGAAATCCTTTTAATGCAGAATTTTTCTGCTTAGCTTTAGTCGCAGGTACTTTGAGATTGTCATAGATATTATTGACTTCCTTTTTCAAAGCTTCAACCCTTGTATTAACTTTTTTTTTAATATCTTTCGGTACATACGATATAATCCAATCAGCAAATTTATTCAACTGATTTTTAACTAAGCTAGCAATCTTTTTAGCCATATGTTTCAATGAATGATGGTTGAAACCTCTTAGTTGGTTTTAGAATTGGTTGTTTTATTTCAGGTACTACTTGATCTAAAATATTACTAGACATAAAAAATGTTTTTGGTTGTTTTTTAATAGGTTTTTTAATTGGGTTTATATTCTTTTTCAATGTCGAGCTCATTATATACTATTCTATACTATAATTTTTTTTAATAATAAACGCACCCCCAGGGATTAATTTGATAATAATATTAGATGAATCCACTATTTTCTGAACAATAAAAAATAAACACACCTACTTTATACCACAGTTTTCGAGTTTAACATATTTTATGGTATTATGAGATGTTTACTATGTAAAGTACTATTTCTGAACAATAAAAAATAAACGCACCTACTTTATACCATAGTTTTTGGGTTTAACATATTTGGTTTAACATAACGGATTTTTCGAGATAGGTTATACTAAATTAAAATCCACTATTGTTGAAATAAGGACATCATATACTTTTATTCAAAATATGATGGATCATTTAGTCGTAGATTACGCAAAAGTGAGCTCGAATCGGCCACTGCTATCTACTCCTCATACGTCACAAAATTTGCATATTGGGATTTAAAACCTCTATAACTCAGTAATGCGAAGCTCAATTCACATAACACTGAACCACCCCAATATTCACTTCATATTGAAGTGATTTCTAAAATAACAAAATAAGGATGATAGGCACTTTAATCATTGTGACCTTTACAAACTTCTCTTCTACAATTATTTTGTCATGTGTAATGCGTAAAAAGCAGCACAGTTTCACAGTTTCGGCAAATACACTATAGCTTCTGATCTGTATGTGTCCGGTAAATATAATCAAATCACGTGATCAAATCAGTGTTTCGCAGAGTTCACAGAATGGACAGTAGACTGCTCAATAGTGACGCAGTTTATAATCATCAGGGATATGTTGCAGAGGAAACAGATGACATAGATTCAGAGCTTGAATGGTGATATTTCATAGGTAGAGTTCAGTAAAGAACTGCACTAAAGCTTCAAATAGCTGCCTAAAATATCCTATTTGCATATACCGTAATCTCACAAAGAAACCAGCTGTCGATTGGAGATTCAAAAATCACACGTCCATCGGTTACTTTTTACTGTAATTCTGTCACGAATATAATGGCGGAAACTTTTGTGAACTGATCAATCATGCAGCAATTTCTAAGCTTTATAGCTTCAATCATGATCAATATTCATGGCTAACTGGGCAGTTGAGTCACGAAGTTTAATATGAATGTCCAGACTTAGTGTCTGCCTAAAAGGCACTTTTCTTCCCAGTCACTGCAGGAATATTTAAATGAACTTGATTTTCAATTGGTTTTCTCTCTCTAATATAGTGAATGCTCTGAAGTGTTATAGTTGCGTGGCAACCGACGAATGGAGCAAATGCAATGATGTCAAGAAAGAAGTGACCTGTAGCTCTTCCATCTCACACTGTTTGAAGGGTGTCATTTCTATAAAAGGAGATGGAGTTAACACAAAGTCCTATAATAAGATGTGCAGTGATTCCTGTGATGAGAAAACTCTGGATGGGTGCAACAACAAAAAGGAAGGTATGTCATTGTACAGTTTGTAAGTATAGTAGGTATTGAAGAGGATAGACTTCTTCCAATTCCCTCCTTTTTCTCATTTACATCATCTCTTCTTTTCCTTGCCATTTTAGCTCTTAGTTTCTATCATATTCCACTTTCTCAGTCCTGCATACTTTCTTTTTATCTCTTCTGGGCCTTTGAATGCATTTATTATGCTGTTCCATCTTGTTTAAAAAAGACAAGGAGATGGTAGAGATGCAGTGACACAGATTCCAATTAAAGGGCAATGGAGGGGAGAAGACCCTACAGTACTTTCCATCGAAACTGTAACCATGGTGGAGTCTGACCTCTTTTTGTTTCAGGTGTGACTGTCGAATGCAACATCAGTTGCTGCAAGGGAGATTTGTGCAACGGTGGTTCACTTCCATTAGCCAGCAGTATCTTCGTTGTGGCATGCGCATTGTTCTATGCCTTGACTGCTCTCTGACCAAGTGATCAACAGTTCAGTCAGCTCTGATTATTTGTATGCATAGTTTTATAGACTAATGTTTTTGGCATAAATGAAGTTACTGACAACTACTGTCACTTTTTTCAAGGTTTTACATTAATAAAAAAATATTTGTTTGAAAAAACTTTCTCGTGTTCTTTTTGAAACCATGACCAGACCGTTACTATGGGAATAATTTAACCCTTTGTCGACACCCAGATATTTTTTATGTTTTTAGCTATTTTCTGGACCTAAACGCGCCATAGGAAATGTTGATTCCATAAAAGGAGTTTCCATGGAAATCTTGACAGTTCTAAAACATCGTAAAGAATGCAACCGGTGCAATATTTTGCAGAACAGTGTTCTTAAAATAGTCACCAATCAGGAAATCAGTGGCCGTTGCTCGTCGAGTTGAGGAAGAGGGAAAAATTCACGAAATGTCAAGAAGAAAGATTGAAGTTTGAAGTGGCGTTTTGTTTCAATACATATCATTATCATTATTATTATTATATTTTTTGTAACTAGCGGTTACATATTGCAAGTGAAATGCTGCGAGGTCGCTAAGCAAAAGGCATTCAAAGTCTACAGTGGAACCCCGCCTAACGGACACCCCGGTATAACGGACAGTTTTATAGGTCCCGGCGGAAAGGTGATACATTTTCTGTTAAAAAGACCCCGTTATAAAGGACACCCGTTATAACGGACACTTTTTTACAGCCCGAACAGCAAAATTTAATACAAAATCAACCCCGTTATATCGGACAGTCTGAGTACAATCTGTCGCGTCACCATTCTTCGTGAAGATTTATTCCTGATTAGAAACGAATGGAAATGAATATTTGCAAGAAGATAAGCATTTTGTTAGAAAAAGAACAAAGTTTCACTTGTATTATCAAGGTTTCATGTCTTGTTTTCATTTGAGACGTTTCAAATGTTGCGTTATTGATGTCTATGCTATAATAGAGGTTTCTATAATAAATTCAATAAAGAGTGACGTAATCTGTAAGAAACCCCGTTATAACGGACACTCTGGTCCCTTCGGTGTCCGTTATAACGGGGTTCCACTGTATTTGTTATACACCATACAGCAACAACAAAATTAGAAGACCGATTAAGAACTGGTAGTATGGCCAGCAACCCGACGAGTAAAATGTGTTTGGGCTTCCTGTGTTTCAAAGTGGTCTTCTGGACCTTCTGATAATAATAATATAATAATAATAATAATTTATTTCAACACGTAATCACCTAGGAGCTACAAAGCTCGTTAAAACGTGAACGTGAACAAAAATGTAACAAATATATATAAAACAAAAATATAAATAAAATTCGAGATCTTCTTTTACCGGCATCACGTTTCATCAAACGCCAGTTTAATAATATTAGTACTGTAATATTTTTACATAACAATAATCGTTACAATAGACAACCTTGTGTTGTTGCAAAGCAGAGCTGGGGTAGGGCAGGCCAGTTGCCCCCTAGCAAGGCGAAAAAGATACCAAAACGGTACTGAGAACTGTACTATTTTTATTTATTTTTTGCTGTTAAATACGTACTGCCCCCCCTTGAATTTTGGGTTATGTACGGCACTGGTGTGAGATATATGGCAAACGTTTTACTGAAATGTTTTACATGCCCATTGATGAGTTAACTATTAATACAGTGTAGCGCATTCATTGACATTGCCGGTGTCTCGGCAACCGATCGGAGTGAGATTGTGACTGGTCTATCTATAATGGTTCCACGACCTACTAAGGCAGCTTCGGCGACTTTCGACTTGTAGAGAATGGCCATTGTGACATTGGCCATGTACAAATACTATGTTTGAGTGCCTAGGCCCTTGGGTTTTATTGCTGAACTTTTGATATTTTGTTATTTACCACAGGAAGCCCAAAATGAGACATAAAGCTTATGACATTTGATGAAGACACATTTTAATTCTTAGAGCAAGCAGTGGTTGTTGCGATCGGTAATCTCGACTGAACCTATTGGCTCTCGACCATTATATCCATTATCAATGAAATATTGTCAATGGCAATAAAGCTCGAGCAAGCCCTGCGGTGAAAAAAAATTAAACATTGCGGTGTTGCGGTGATCGTAAATCCTGCGGGATGCGGTGTTTGTGTTTCTAAACCTACGGTGTTCGGTGAAGCGATATATTACTTGCGAAGTTGCTGTGTCAAACCCTTTTTTTCGTTTTGGTCAGTTTTCGGGGTTTGTTCGTGATGCGGTGTTTTCGGAATTTTTTTGCGGTGTTGCGGTGTTCAGAACCCCCCAATGTCCCCCTCCATTAACGCTCTATGGTTTAGAATGATCATAAAGTATTGTATATGTACAATAATCAAATCTCCCAGCACAAGAATAGCTTTTTCTAGCTAGAATATCACAATCATCAAGAGTATTTGCCATGTCAGTTCTACTGAATACATGAAATTCCATACACAGGACGTGACGAGATAAACGATCGCTTCTACAAAAATTAAAGATATTTAGGCTTCAATAGCACTATACACGTAATGAAGTAATTCTATGCTCAAACGGGTCGAATAGTTCGCTCTTGTTAATGTTTATGTTGGTGCCCATGCGTCTTTCATTATGAACTTCATTTCCAGGGCACGAGTCAGGGGCGTAGCGTGCTTGTTTCCCAATGTACGCACATAGCAACGATCGCCGAAGGCGTGAGCATCTAGGGGGGTGAGGGGGCATGCCCCCCTGAAAATTTAGAAATCAAGAGCCTTGGAAATACGTACATTTTCTTCGTTTTCCAGCGGACTTTCTCGCTACATAAATACATAGTTAAATGCATTTATCACTCAGCTTTTTGGGGGGATTTATGTAAAGGTTATATAAAGGATTCATGTAAAGGCTGTGTAAATGATTTATGTATCGGTTATCTAAAGGATTTATGTAAACGGGTTACTGTATACCGCTACCGTTATATATATCGCTAACTACAATTATCATCAGTATACATGCCTACAATGACTGACTGCAATTCAAGGGGAAATGTATTGGGGACACAATCTGACGAGCGGCGAAGGCGCGAGCTCGTAGGGGGATGCGGGGGCATGCTCCCCGAAAAATTTTGAGGTATAGGGTCTCCAAAATAGCATTTTCCTGCCTTCTGTGAGTAGTTTCCAGGAAGTTTAAACTGATACAGCTGTTAAGATTTTGTCTTAGATTTCATTTTTTTTAAATATTTTTATGTTTCTTATAATATTTATATTTTAAGGATTTTAAATTGTACGCACGTGCGTACGTCACGCTACGCCCCTGCGAGTGAACGCTCAATGAGCGTTTTGTTGAACCGGCTAAATATAGATATCTTATAGTGCGATTAAAACAGTGTTTGGTTGCTCGTCATTGCTGACTCGAGCTCGATAGGACATGCTTTCCTTGCAATTTCAGTACGGCTGCGATTTCACAAACTCAGCGAGTCATGAAT